>JAGFPH010002327.1:5962-17095 GCA_018207615.1 Philaenus spumarius | reverse complement strand
TTGTCAGCTTTAGTTAAGATTGCGACATTTATGTTTAATTTCTCAATGAAATTATATTATTTAAAGAAGACTTTTCATAAAAATGGTTAATACGATGTGGATTTTTTCTATTTCTTTTTAAAATTTGGTCCATTTTATTATTAATTATTAATCTAGTATCGTTTTGTTTATCAGTCAGAGATGGTTTAAATGGCAAATTCTGCAATAATAATGTCTTGCAACATATGGTTTTATGTTTAGGGGAGGTTATAGTTTAAACCTTTTTGTAAAAGAATGGTTTCATTATTGTCAAAATTTATCTTTGTTTCGTTTATTAGGCGTGGATAAAAGGTGTGTTTATATAGCGGAAACATTCTTTTGTAGAATTATTATTATTATTTTTTTTTTTATCTCAACCCGCTGTTAACACTTTGATCTATGTTCAAAATTTGTTGAGTTCGGACGGATGTAAACAATTAAACAATGCTAGTTCAAGATGTTTATAGTACAATACTCTGTTGATTCTGTCTTTTTTACTGCATAGAATTTGATTTCGTTAAGGATCCAATCTTTTTGTCAAATTGTTTGTTTTTTGTGCGGTGAATAAATTATTTTCAATATTAACTTTTACATAATTGGGTGTTATATTATTTTTTAAACATTTCTTGTTGAATTCCATGTCTATAATCACATTATGTAGTTTTTCTTTCAAGTGATTATATTCATATGTAATTTTCTCTGGACAAACATTTAATTTATTCATTTTTTGTATTTTAGCCTCCAGAATATGGTGTACGAACAATAATTTAGGTACGGTCCTTTTTAAAAACGTCAATTCCTATTCCTTACTTATTTGTTCGTGGTTGACCGGTTTCCATCTCTTTTGTTCATACCATTAGCAAATCTTGCACTAGTTTCTTATTCCCGATTGTTTTAGCTTTATTTTGTTTTTGAAACTATTAAATACTTCACTTTGCCCTGTTCAGTCCGCTAACACGGCCACAACTAATTTGTATAAAATTATTCAAAGAACTAATAAATGTATTTATGTGTATATGATTGTCATTAAGTAGCTTTTACGTCTGTCTGTAATCAAACACGAGAAGCTCCATTTGAGACCCTTTTCTGAAACTTTGAAGAGGTATTAATAATCGATGACAATACAATATTAAATCAACGGGAAGTATGGTTTTTGACTCGCTTGCCAAAGATTCCATTCCGTCAGTTTTCACCCACTGTCGGAAGTATAAATTGTCTGAATTTTTAAAGACATATTAAGAACCGATCAAATTATAATTTTAAATCAACAGTAAGTGCGGTTATGACTCACGTGCCAAGGGTTTCATACCATCAGTCTTCACCCACTTTTGGACGTCCAAATGATCAAAATTTTTCCAGGCATATATCAAGAGCCGATAACAATATAATAATAAAATCATAGTATGAATCAAAGCCTTAATTTTTAGTTAAATTATATAAAAAAAAAAAAAAACAACTGCGTATTCTAATTGTTTAGTGAGGCATAAATTATTACAAAGAGATTGTTATTAAATTATATTTTTGAGGTATTAAACATAATAAAATCCCGTTACAAAAGTTTTTATTAGAGTACATTTTTTGCCCTTTTCTCCGTGATAGTACTTGTTGCGATATATTTAAAACGATTAAGTTGTTTAAAAGGAAATACTTATATTAAAATGTTGTTAAGTATTATTAAAAAACATGTATTGCTCTTATACATTCTCAAAGTTATTATAGTTGAAGTTCTAACTTATGAAAGAAGTTCTGTGTAAACCAACCTAATAACGTAACAGTTGCTAGAGGCACTTCATAACGATCTAAGCAAAACTACTTGTACTAATACATCAAGGGGGTAATTAAGTGAATGCTATTCATAAGTAGTTGCTAATATTACTCTAATATGTCATTAGTAGTAATAGCACCAGATCATTTATAATTTTTTCATTATTATAAAAACATACTAAAACACGATTAAGAATTAAATAGTTTTAATCGTGTAATTAACATTAGTTTATTTAATTCAATACACGTGTAATGTTTCTAATACTTTTTGTAATCTGTTTGCTAATTTCACTCTTAAAGCATGGAAAATGTACAATAAGCTGCTTTAAAGCTTATTAGTAAATTAAATATAATTGCACATACTCAAATCATTTGAACAACTAAATACCAGCATAGTGTCTCAATTGCGAAGAAAGTGAATTACGATATATTCTATTATTCAAAATCTCTAATTTACTATAAGATAAAATAATTTATTATTTATTGGAAATTAGACTTCATGGAAATGATTCTGAATACTTATTTGTGCGTATTTATTTATAATACGTAATACCAGATGTAAGAATTTAATTTTAACAAACTAAGCATTTTTTCTTGATTTTAGTTTGTTAATTTAACCTAAAAAATCAGTTGGTTGTGAATAATAATAACTGATTCTAAATTTGTTAAGTTGGTTGCTATGGTAATGAATGTAATAAAACAGCTGTAGCTAAGCTTTTAGTCCGAACTGATGTTTAATCCGAATTGTTTGTGTTTTTATGCTTTTAAATTAACATTTTTTTGCCAAATCCTTTATTAGTGTTCATCTACTATCCTATGAAAGTATACCTTTAAATTTTGGTATTTGTACCTTAAGTATTTTTTTCTCCACGTTGATTCTATGTCAGTCAGTAAGGACAAAACCTCTTATATATAATGTATAGATTAGAAATGAAAATTAAAAATGAAAATCATGATTATGATATTTGAACGGTATTTTGAAAATAAAGGTAATGTTACAATAAAATATTTGATAAGTAAGAGCGACAGGCTTTCTTATTTCAAAATATAACATAAATCCTCAAACTGACAAATATATAAAATCCATTTCCCTTTATAAACCGGATGGGAATGAACATACGTTTCAAACAATGGTTTATACTGGTACAAATAATCATCCCCTCGCTTTAAAAAAATATCTGTCTACGTTCTACCCTCAGCACAAGTGTAGTGTTTTTTCATAACATTATCTTTCTGAAGGATGAGGCATTTCTAAAAACACATTTATATGGTATATACAAAAGTCAAATTGCGTTTAATATGCAAATTAGTATTTTTTGTTTTCAATAATGTTTGGCTTTTATTTCCGTAACAAAGGCAACCAAAATACAAAAGGAACATCAGGAGCGTATTTAAATTTAAAGAAACAGTTTGTTCTGTCCAAACCTACCTTTAAAATGTTTCCTTGTGCTATCACTTTTATAATTTTGTATTTTTAAATCGGAATATGTTTGTTTAGTTGATAAATTATGTTTTTAATTAATTATACTCGTAAATGCTACCATTGCATTTTAATCAAGGCTCATTAAATATTTTTTTAATTGTATTAAATATTGTGTGTTGTATTTTAGATGTGATTAAAGTTTATACGAAATTTTGTTAATGTGGTTAACAATTATTAACAACTAAATGTCAATAATATCATTACCATATCCTAATAATTTTAAAATTATTTCAAATTGATTAATAAATAAATGTTAATAACTATACCCCGCGCGCGATAACTTTTCACTTGGGACTTGCACAGTTTGGCAACGCTGCGGGTCGGCTCGCTACCCCATCCCACTTATCAAATGTATCCGGTTGGGCGATGACACACAACTAGGCTCCTAGTAAAATTACACTTTTTCTTCAAAACTTAATGAAAAGTTCATTATGACTATGCATCTTAAAGATAATTTTCTAACAAGAAATAATATATAAAAATGTTTGTAATCAGACAACTAATAGTATTAAAAAAAGGGTAAACTAAATATATTGTGATCGTTTTGCGGAAAAATTAACATTTAAATATAAAACAAATACTATTAACAAAATAATAAATTCAAAATAATATAAACTTTCAAAAATGTCGTTTTTAACCTGCTGACATTAAATATCTTATTGTAAGAAGTACACAAAGTACTTTTTTTTTATACAAAATGGCGGATTACGGCTAAACTAAGCCAAAATCGAAAAATGTTATAGCCTACTACATTTTCGACTTACTTTTGCATGTAAAATCTGAATATGCATAGCCCGCTACAAAACTAACTAAAAACTTTGTTAAATTTAAACAAATATATGATTTTAGGCCAATTTTGTTTGTTTTAGACAATTACCAAGAAATTATGTTTTTGTCGATAACTCGGCTACCTACTGAAACTAAAAAAAAAAAAAAAACTACTGTCTGTCGTTAAAAAATAAAAATATTTTGTCTCTTGTAATGTTTTTGTAAAGTTAACGGCTTTTAAGATATTCCACGTTAAAAATTTGTAACGGCCGCCATTTTGAAAATTATAAAAATAAATTCTTTGTGTTTGGTATACTTGTTAATTGTAACATATAAAATGCTTATTCTAAATTTGAACTTTATATCTTATCTATTTCCAGAGTTACAGTGAACTTTTGTAAAAAAAAAACAAAATGGCAAATTACGGCTAAACTAAGCCGAAATCGAAAAAATGTTATACTACATTTTCGACTTATTTTTCCATGTAGAATCTGAAACTGCATAGCCCGCTACGCTTTACTGAATCACCCTGTACATCTATAAACAATACTTATAATTGTCCAATTTTAATACATTTTAGATATTTATTATCATCAAAGTATGACCAAACATGTTATGATAAGAAATATTGAAAAATGTATCAGAAGAAAAAAATAATAATTTGCAATTTCGAAAGATCCTTCTCAGGAAGTGCACCTGTGAGTCAGCGCGATAAGACACATCCGCTCGTCTCAACAGTGCGACGTTGCCGATACCATTTTCACAGTAAACTCCAAAAATCCCAAGTGCAAAGTTATAGCGCGTGTAGTATAAATAATGTTGTTAATGTTATAAAAATGTTTATAACAAAATGCTGTCAACGTAATTAATAAATGTGAATAACTAAAAGTTGTTAATGTGTTTATTAATTTTAATAATCAAGTTTTGTCAATGTGATTAATCAATATCTACACCACATGTTGATATTGTAATTAACAAATGGTAATAACTAAATATTTTCAATGTGATTAAAACATGTTAATAACAAATCAATTGTTGATAATATGGGTACCAAATGGTAATTACTAGGTGTAATGATGTTATTAACAAATTATATAACTAAACAAATAAAAGAGCACTGTGGCGACAAACTCACACTGATTTAAATAAAAACCCGAACCACAAAACAAGGAGCAAAAACTATAACAAAACAACTAAATTGTAAGTTAAGTTTAATACCTTACCCTTATGTACATTTCGATGACATGGTCATCATCCTCAGAGGGTTTTAACACTACTAAAGTACACATAAAATATTACAACCTTTTTTATATACTGTACAAGCCCTCCCCCCACTCCTCCCCATACCGGTTACTCCAAGACCGACCTGGTGGGGGTGGGGGAATGGGAGGAGCCACATTAAATCTACTAACATGTATCTATTATAAAAACCAATTTAACAATAAATTATAAAACTATTAAATACAAAAAATAACAAACTGGTCTACTAAAACTATAAACAGTCAAACAGAAATTAAAATAATAATAATAAAATAAAATAAAAAACTAATAGGCCTAATGAAATAAATAAAAAACAAAAGATATTAAATACTTAATAAAATAAAATAACATAAACTTAAAACCCAATGTTAACAAATACAGATCAACAAAATATAAATAATATAGGTCTATGGTCTTTTAAAAAATGCAAATAACTGAAAGTTAAAAAATTAAATTAAGGTTAAGAAATATTACCAATAATAAATACAGTACTATCTATTGCTAAAGGTTCCTATCCAGTCCTAAGTAAAGAAAACAATGACGAGTTAGGAATAGGCCCTTTATCTGCATTTAATAACATATTACCATTGTCAGCCTGAAAAATGGAAATGCTTTCCAAGCTGTTCAATAACTTGTTTGAAGTAACTTCTTTTTTTAACCTAACATTTGATATTTCCAAGTTATGGTTTGTTTCAAGAATGTGCTCCGTAACGCTAGATTTTTCAGGCCTATTGTACTTAATATGTGATATGTGTTCTTTAAATCTCGTCATTATTTTTCTCTTTGTTTGGCCTAGATAAACCCTTTCACAAGTGTCACATTTTATTTAATAAATTCCAGACTTTTCCAACATTGGAATTTTATCTTTAGGATTACCTAACAGTTGTCTAAGGTTATTATGACTTTTGTAAGCAATCCTAAGGTTACATTTCTTAAAAATAGACTCCAGGCCTTTAGTAAGTATGGAATCAAAAGGTAAACTAACATATTTCAATTTTTCTTTTCCTTCCGGTTGGAGTGGAATTTATTCTAACATTTTTTAGCTTCTGTTTCCTTAACAAATTATCAATAATTTTAGGATCAAAACCATTGAACTGAGCTATATTTTTAATAACATTCAACTCATTGTAAAAACGTTTCGGTGTAAGGGGGATCTGAATTGCTCTATTTATCATACTATTGAAAGTAGAAAGTTTATGTTTATAACTATGATTCGAGTTGCTTAATATGTACCTATGATTATTTGAGGGTTTCCTATATATATCGAATTCTATCTGTTGCTTATTTCTAATACATAAAATATCTAAAAATAGCAAGCTTTGGTTCAATTTAGTTTCATGAGTAAATCTAATAGAATCGTGTCTGCCATTTAATCAATCTACAAATTCCTGAACACTGGATTTGTTGAGGTCAAAAATGGCAAAACTGTTATCCACATACCTCAGCCATATTCTAGGAAAGTAGTCAAGATCACTGCTTAACTCCTCCTCAAACTTACTCATGAAAAGGTCTGCTATAAAAGGAGACAAACAATTGCCCATAGCCGTACCATCAAGCTGTTGATAAAAAACATTATTAAATTGGAAATAATTTTGATCCATGCAGACCTCGGTTAATCTTACATACTCATAAATTTTCCGAGGTTCTACCTGATTTTTGTGCAGAAATTCTCTCAAATAACCCATAGTATCTTTAATTAATTGGAATACTAGGAAACAGAGAGCTAACGTCAAATGAAACTAATATTTCGTTGCTTTGGAGTTTAACATCCCTAATTATTTCTGTAAATTCTAAATTATTTTTAATAGAGAAAGATCCAAATTTAGTTTCAAATCTATTAAACTCCTCCGCTAACCATTTTGAAAGAACGTAAGTCGGTGAGTTAATCCCTGAAACAATAGGCCTCTTCGATTTACCTTCCTTATGAATTTTAGGAAGACAATACAATCTAGATAATACTGGATTGGAAACATGACATTTAAAAACATCATTTTTAGGAATCACCAAACCACAATTTTTTATGGTATCTTTTGTGTTCCTAACAAATTTGTTAAGTGGATTTTTAGATATTTCTTTATAAGGTCCTTCTTTTAACATTTTTGAAACCCTACTAAAGTAATCAGCTTTATCCAAAATCACTACAGTATTACCTTTATCAGCCTTAAGGTAAAAACAATCTTTTTGTCTCAGACCTTTAATTATATCCATTTCTTTTTTTATTAAATTATATTTACTTCCCGAATTTTTACTGCCTAAATTCGCTTGGATTTGAATTTTACAAGCATTCCTAATGTAATTTTTATCAGAATCTTTTAAATACTGAATACTACTCTCAATATTAGCTACTATATCTTCCACTATGTTGTGAGTAGGCCTACAATTATTAAGTGAAAACATAAGTCCCTACTCAAAAGATCCGTTTCCTCTTTATTAAATGTCTGATTGGATTCATTTTTAACCAAAGGTGGAAATTTATTAACATTAAGATCTAATTTATCTTTAGGCCTACTAATGTCTAAAAACTTTTTATGCAATTTGTTGACCTTTACAGAATTTTTATGTTCATTAATAACATGAATTTTCCTACAAAATTCATCAAACTCATGCGGTTTACAATTTTTTGCTAACTTAAGATGTAATTTATACAAATCCAACTCTAACCTACTTAATTTGCTGTATAAATATTTTATTTCTAAATTCAGCCATTTTTTCTTAGCAAATTCAAGAACTTTGTCCGTCCTAGAATTACTAAGTTTAATTTTTATGCCTGATATATACCTAGGAAAAATATTACATTTTTTACAATCTTTAAGAAACTTAATATCTACTTTTAAAAGTCTTATTTGTAAGTTTAACGTACGGAAGAGATTCTGCTCAGATGACCGGGAAGCCATATTGATTAAACAAATAAAAGAGCACTGTGGTGACAAAATTTTTTCGGTGGTTCGGGTTTTTATTTAAATCAGTGAAATTCTATAATAACTAAATGTTGTAAATTTGATTAGGACAACAAATTTTAATAATAGGACCAAGTTTTAATAACTAGATGTTGATAAGTTATTAAAAAATGTTAACACCTAAATGTAGTCAGTGTGATTAACAAATGTTAACAATTAATATTGTTAATGTGATTAACAAATGTTATATAATAAAATGTACTCATCATTTAGGTAACTGAATATATGTCATTACCAAACCCTTGTCCAACTTATCTCATATCTGTTTGTGTTCTTTTAATTTGTTACTTTTTTCTGCAAGGAGGAAAGATAATATAATCACTTTTTTTTAACGTTTTGTTTGTACGAATAGCAATTGATTCCAATAATAGAAAAGAATCATAATTTGAAAAATGTTTCGTCATCTAAATACATTCTCGTTAGTCTTAAAATAAAACAAGACACATTTCAAAGAGCAAAATGAAACGTATAAAATTATATTAAAGTTTTAAACTTGGTTGTAAAGAATTCAATAGGAATTTGTCTAAGTCGGCGTATATTTTCAATTACAAGATACCGAATATAGAATGCGAAACTTGTTTAACTTCTAAGTCCGTATCAGGCTAAGCCTTCAAGGTGATTATTTTTACAAAGTTATTTTTTCTCTAATGGTTAATCAATTTTATTTTATTATTTAGAAATAATTTTAACAAGTATTATTCAGTGCTTTTGAGCCTGCACTGAAAAAACTCTATCCTTGCAGCAACACAATTAATGTTGCGGTAAAAGAAATATTTGTTTACGGGTCAGCAGGGTGTAGTTAGCTTTACTGTTAAAGTAAGCTACTGTTGATCTCTTGATATTATAGCAATGTTATTAACTTAGCAGCAAATGTAAGTTCAACAGTAAGCCTAATGTTTCTATGACATTAAGGCACTACTAACTATGTCGCAAGGCTAGTTAATGTAGTAGTGAATACAAACTAATGTAGTTATAACATTAGGTAGAGTGTTTAATATTGTAGTGTTCCTTTACTGGTAAGTTAGTTGTTATTGTCACAAAAATAATAAAATTAGGCAATACATCTACAAAATATTACACTCATATTAGTTATTGTAATCATAAGAGTAATTGCTCTGAGTGTTTCGGTATAACAAACGTCCTTGCAAGGTTAGTTGATGTAGTGGTGAACTTCATACTAATAAAGTTCTAACACTAGTTAAGATTGTAATTACTATATAGTTTGTTTATTGTAACAATAGTTATTTCTGTCACAACAGAAACAGTTTTTCTTAACTCCGATATTTTATTTCGAAATTTGTCGACAAGCTTTCCTCTGCATACCTAACTGTCGAGGTCCTCCAGTTAGAAGAGGTACATAGTAAGAGTTCTGGAAAAAATAAAAATTAAGTGTAAGATAACTATAAAATATATTATATAATATACATAGTTATTAATGTATGTAGTTATTTACATAGTTAAGGACATAACATTTTTACTGTATCTTAAAATAAAGAATTCAAGCTTTAAATTACAACTTTTAAAAATGTTAACCTAAATTTTATGTTTAAAGCTACCGTATTTGATAATGAGTTCATTACTTTAAATTTAATTAATTACTGCGACATTTTCCACCGAAGATGGATATTTATTATCTTGAGTAGTAGTTAAGCTAGTTTGAAGTAACTTTTTTGTTAGTAAAAAACATTCTTAGTTTTAATAATTAGTTAACAAGGGTTGATCAATACTCGTAAACATCGTAAATTATTTTAAATACATAACTTATTTTAAATATCAGAATAATTAGTTCTGATAAAAGTAATCAAAATTCATTATCCAAATATTTGTATATGCTATTTTTAGGTTTTTGAAATACATCAAAATATTTACAAAATAATAAAATAAGGCTCTGTCATTTCAAATGTAAAAGTTCCTAAAACAATTCATGTTAATTGACTGATGCCATTGGCAGTCTAACTGAGGCTTTAATGGAAAAGTAATAACTTCTTAAAAACCACTCCTACATATTAAAAATTCATTCACACATTTTTAAACAGTTAAACAACCAAACTGAATCTTTTAGAATATTTTTTTTAACAAATCGTTACTTTGTTGTAAGATGTAGTTGTTATTAATAAATATTTTAGCGAAATGCCTGACGTATATAAATTAAAAATTATGTTATTTTGTTAATTTTCTTTCTTTGAGCCTTATATTTTTACTTGAAAAGATATAATATGAATGAATTGTCTGTAGTTGTATGTAGTAATGTTAAATCAGTTAAATGGAAGTTAGGTACTAAAAAATAAGTTCCTTTACATGGATTTCCTCCATATTGGATAGGGCAAGTATATCTATTTCATTTTCTGAAATGAAAGTATATTATTTGATAATAAACTAATTATGTGTAAATAGATTACTAAAATGAATTTTAAATATTTACCAGAATGATTATTAAAACAATAATTTAAAATATATAGAAAATAGATTAGTTATATATCTTTAAAATAGTATGACAAAGTTATGTATAACTTCAGGCAACCTCCCATAACCTGTAATGAAATTTTAACATTGAATATATACCGTATTTATTATGGTAGTTTTTAAAATTACTGCATCTAATTATAATACTGTATTAACTTATGTACTTACCTGAACTTACCTTTAAAAATTTTAATATAATTTTAAAATCCCCATGACGTCAACAAAGCTTCTACATGTATGTATAAAGATCCATGTATGTTGAAAACAAGAAGATCGAAAACGAAGCAGTTTAGTTATAGCTGTTTGATGTGATCTTTGTTGTTACTTGTTAGTCTACCGAGTACTGAAGAGAAACTGAATTCGATTTCGAATATCGTAAAAACGTGAGAAACTGTAATTGTGGACAGGGTAACTCTAAAA
>JAGFPH010002326.1:182767-205347 GCA_018207615.1 Philaenus spumarius | reverse complement strand
AGTTGCGAGAAAAGCAGCAATCGACTGCATGTTTAAATATCTGTAACCATTCATTTTTATTTAAAGTTCTTCTAACAGATATTAATAATCTGTAACATATAAATAAAATTGAAGTGTCTTTCTGTGATTTTGAAATAAATCTTTTTTTCTAAGCTCATATGGTTATTTACACTTCACCAAAACCTATACAAGTATTTATTTATTTTTTGTTTGTCTGTCTTTCCGTTTGTCCGGGCTAATCTACGGAATGGCTGAACCAATTTTGACGAAACTTTCATTTGCATGTAGAAGACTTTTCAAAGATTAATCTAGGCTACTTTTAATCCCGGAAATATTTTGGGTTCCTATTTAAAAATTGAAAAATTACAAACAAAATTAGGGGTTTTGCGAACGAACGTGACAAGCGACCATTATAAAAAAAAAAAACAGCTGATTTGGATCAGAAGCTTAACACTTTGACAAGATCGTCTATGTTTTAATTTACTGTATATGCTGGTTTAACTGTTAAATATATATCAAAACAGTACGGAAAAATGTGAAATGTACTCATAGATGTTAAATATCAAATCAAAACCTGATTTGTAATGTTTTATGTTCGTTCAGGAGTTATGAGTAACAAATTGGCGGAAAACGAGATTTTAGCGTTTATTGGTGCATAGCTAATAATTTACGTAGACCTAAAAGGGATACATAGATTGAATTAGGGCGAAACTCTCTGTGCGTTTTTGTGCCATAGAACTAGGATCTAAAATATTTTTTTTGTTAATTGCGTGTAATGGTAAGGCACAATATTTACCCTGTACTCCTTTTATTTATTTAATCACATCTGCAAGCTAAGCCGCAGTAACGAATAAATGTCGTAACTCAAGGAATGAATATTTCACTTAGTATGCTCACAACAATGAAAGCACAGGAGAAAGTTACAAACATATAACTGATTCTAATAAATGTTAACTGACTGAAATTAGTTCTATCAATCTTGGTTGAAACTCCGATTAAATAATCTACGATTTAAGTTAAACTAAGTTTAACTAAATTTCAATTGAAATAGTTCAATGTGAGTTGAGCGAATGTCCCAAATTAAGTTTTTATGCAAATTTTACGAAATATATTAGTAGAATTGTTTGCACCTCAGTCTCCAGCCCCTGGTCACACATTGCTTCGTTCCGCTTGCAGGAGTTTAAATCCAAGCCTTCGGCCTCGTTTCAGAAGCTGCCCCCACGATAAACCACCCCTGGATTTGAATCGGGTACTTTTTTTGGTATTTTACGATTGGATTGATTTTGGCGTTCCAGACGAGCTATAGGGTTGTGTAAAAAAAAAATGTGCAGAATATTCTCCTATATTTATTTTTTTTAAATAAAACCTCAAAAAAGCTTTTTTTAGTACGAAAAATTTTAAATCAATTTTACATCCTGTCAAAATACGTGTTTTCAATTTTTTGCTTACAAACTCTTCCGATACGAAACCGATGTTAACCAAACTGATTAATGAAATATATATATACAGGGTGGAGAAAAGTTCCTTATTAGAATTAAATAAGCTTTCAAATGATATGATACACAACGATATTTGGGAGTATTTAAAAATTTTGAGTTACAGCCATTTTGATTTTTTCAAAATTGATATCGAGTGGTTTGACCAAAACCGTGCCCTTAGTGCAGGGTTAAACGGTTATAAAAACTTAAAATGAACTAAACAACGGCGGATAATATAAAATTTTACAAAATTATTTATTAAAAAAATGTTTGGCTTACGTGCAAATCAAGAGAATTATAATTGATATTGAGAATTATACGTCTTTACAGAGAAGAGTAGAGGAAACTGTCTGCAAATGGCATTTTTCAATTGTAGCCCGGGAGGATATGAAGTAAATAAGGCACTTCTCATCTAAACTTGGTCTAATACAGAAGTACATTTCATTTGTCTGAAATATTTTTCACATATTTATCATAAAAGTTAAAGTACAAGTATTAGAAAATATTGTAACTATCATCAAGTTGTTATAAAAGACCCTGGGCAAGCAGCCTTATAAATATACAGCTAGCTAATTGTTTTAACCCTCACAGTGCCAGACTGCCCAAAGTGACGTTCTCTCAGGCGTAAGATGCAGCCATTTCGAACATATGCGATAATTTGCATAAATTTTCATATTCCGTTATTTAATACACTTAAAATCATAGAATCGTAACAAAGCCGGCACCGTTGGAAAGGCAATCAATTAAACTTTAAATTTTGTATTTAAAACTTTTTCGTAAAACGTATATTTACATTTGTAATCATAGTTTTAAAATATGCAGATCAGGTTACAGCTGTTTCCATGCGTGAATATGCATACAATGGTACTGTTATTTCCCACTTCTTACAGGTCCAAGACCATCTCTACAGAAGTATTTCTATCGTGATTATAAATATACCATTGGATTTGTCAAGATTTTATCTTTCTAATTGTGCCTTCCAATCAGATGTCACTATTATACACGATATATACCGACGATTTCTGTAAACCTTGTGATTGGACAGTTTTTCAACCAATGAAACAGCTCATTTGTCAACCGAGATAACGCCTACTATATCAAATGTGTTGACAGATTTCTTTACTCCATTTTGTAGAGAACAGTTTCATATTTCTAACGGTGGGAATTAAACTAGGATAAACGAGTTTTTTGTTTGTCTAGACAGCAGTAGAATGTACATATCTGGTGAGACCGCCTAGAGCGTCCCGTTCCCATGCAATTAAAATGAGCCGTCTTATCTCGTCGGCGAAATTCCATTAGATTGATGTCATTTTATTAGTCAAATAAAGATAACTCAAATACTTTTGTGAACTAAGAAAAGACGAGATATCTTTTGTTTCTTTTATTTATCCTCTATACTTTGTTATAATAATATTTCATTTCTGGGCAAAACATATATTAGTAAATTACGTTTCAAACTAGGCCTAGTTTTGTTAGCAGTCATGTATTTATAACATAAAACTGTTTTTTACAAAATAAGAAATTTGAAATTGATAAATGTTTTTATACAGTTCTATTTATAGTCCAGTTGACAGAGCAAAAAAAGTGGGGTCTGCTGGAAAAAATTCCGAAGTTAGTGGAACTTTTACAGGTTGTTCGGGGGTGCTGTGGGATGACTGTCAAGTTTTCCAACTCGAGGACCATGTGCTAATTTGGGGGTGGGGGGGGCAGGGCAAAAACTTCAAAATTTTCGGACTTTTTCGCTTATAAATTCTAAACTAAGCAGTTTTCGACCAAAACATTTATTTTCAAAGTTGTAGAGCAGTAAATTTACTACAATTTTGTATCCTTAAACTTCTTTCTAAACCTAATATTAACCGAGATACAGCAGATCAAAGTTAGAGATTTTCTCAAAATGGCAAAAATTGGTCAAAACCTTCGTTTTTAGCCCTCTAACTATCAATTCTCATCAGTTCTATGGTAATTATGGTAATCACTCATCAATATAGACATGTTGGAACATGTGGGGGGGGGGCTCCTCTGAGTGGTGCAGACCTCTTTAACCCTACAACCGGCAGACTTCACTATAGTGCAGTCACTCCATGGCATGACAATAAATTTGTAACGCGTGATTGTATGGAATATTTCAACCACTAAAAATCTTCCAATCTCAAAATAACAAAGGTTATCCTGAAGAAGTACATTTTTCATTCTTAAAATCCCCCCTCATTATTATTCAATCTTGTAACAAAGTCACCAGTGTTAATTGAGTGATTCATAGACCCCGACAACTTTGAAAAGGACTACGACGATGACGATTACGAGGATGGCGCAGCAGCCCCCAAGCGCTCCAAGTTGTTGGTGGCCTCATGAAGTTATTACACTTAAATTGTATATACTTGTATTATTGTACGTACTACCATTATTTTTATATCAATTATCGCATATATTATTTCTCAAGACTATTTTTTTGTCGGTACGCCATAACTTCCTTAATACATCATCAAATTACATGAATGAGGCATCATTTTAAAGCTTTCCTTAACCACTACACGGGAAAAATAGACAAACAGCTTTAAATTCATGTTTTAATAACAAAAATTGATTTAAAAAACTTTTATATTATACTCTGTATGTTCCTAATGAAAGGCGCCATCTACTAACCCTCTGTTTAACTAGCATGACAGCTGTTAGTTAGATTGTTTACACTGTAAGATTGTATAGGGAAACTGTTATTTATAAACCAATGTAAATAATAAACTTAATTAACTGAATTAAATCAACGTGTTAAATCAGGTAAATGTAGGCCTACTCCGAACTTGCGAAATATTCGCACGGGTCAGCTAGTATTCTTTAATTAATTCTTGGTTATTATTCATCGATTTCAACAACCTGATCTATGTTTATTGAGGTTCAAGATTATGGGTTGGCAGTAATTGCAGTAGTAGAGTGATAACCTGTCACGATAAAATTGAAATAACTACACTTCACAAAAAGAGTCCCCCGGGCCCCGCCCCCCCCCCCCCCCCGTTTTCCAGCATGTCGATATTATTGATGAGTGATTAAGCCAATTTATATCCACATTTTTCATTAGTAAAAGCAATTGCAATCGGTGAACTTTATAACATTTCTGAACAATCAACAAAATAGAAATTCAACATTCGGACTTTGACCTTTTGATAAAATTAATATTTGTAGAAATTAGTTTGTTATACAGTAGAACTTGGATAATTCGAAGCTGAATTGACCAATTGAAAAATTCAAATTATCCGAAATTTTGAATTATAAAAGTAAAATTGTTTTTCGATTTTTAGATTCTCAAAATACTTGAAATAAAAACTATGTTAATTATGTTTATTATATAAGGTTTATTTTCACCAATCAATAGTAAATGATGCTTTTTTTTATATACAGTAAGTTTATATGAATATCTATACACTAAATCAGTGATGGGCAAACTTTTTAAAAGAAGGGCCAGATGAAATTTAAAAATTTACAGGCGGGCCAAAAAAAAAAAAAATACAAGTTATAGGCCTAAACCTTTTTATTGTTTAATTTTACATCATACACAACTTATATACTAAAATGGTAAAAACTTCCAAACAAGTCACAAAAAATGATTAATCTTTAGAAGAGCATGAAGGCGTATGAGACAGATGAAACTGTGACTGAGATTCTAAAAGTTGATCATAATCTGGTAGAAACTGAGATGAGCTGATTCGCAGTAGTGAAGCTAAATTATGGTCAGTCAATCGATTTCTAACACTGTTTTTGCGAAGCTTCATAGTAGAAAACACCTGTTCACAGATGTAAGAAGAGGAATACATCGAAATTATCTTCTGAGCGTGAGATTTCAGGTTTGGAAAAGTTGTTTTTGACAGGGCCTTGTAGAACTCAATCTTCGAAACATTGAGAAATAGTTGTTTCAATTCAGTGTTACATTGCAACTCAATTAGTTCGAGCTGCAGTTCTGGTTTAACTGATTCACAATCCAAATTAAATGGCATGCTAAAAATCTCCAGGTCCTGTTCGATAACTTTGAAGTCTTGGAATCTTCGTTCATATTCTTCATGAAGGCATTTTACGTTTTTCTCATAGCTCTTAACTTTGTCTTCTGTAACTGCAATGGATTTTAACCTTGGAAAATGAGTGAAGTCTTTCTTGAGTAGTTGTTTGGAAAATAGATTTAACTGCAGTTTGAAACCCCTGATATGACCCCAAGTATCATGAATCAATTGATTACTTCCCTGGAGTTTAAGGTTCAATTTATTGATGTGGCTAAAAATATCTGTAAAAAATGCAAAGTCTGAAAGCCATAACATATCTTTCAAATGATCACACTCGTCCATTCCTTTTTCTTCCATAAAAGAGATAATTTTGTCTTTTAGATCCCAAACTCGTTCAAAAACCCGCCCTGCACTGAGCCACCTTACTTTGGTGTAGTAAAGTACGTCAGAATATTCTGACTGCAATGAGTAAAGAAACTCTTGAAATTGCCTATGGTTGAGTGCTCGCGAACGAATGCTATTAACAATTTTAATAACAACATCAAGCACATGTTTCATTTCTAGAGCAGATTTACACCGAGTTTCTTGATGGATGATACAATGAAGGAACACCACTTCGTTCCCAGGAAATGATTCATTAAATTTGCCTACAAAACCAGATTTTGCCTCTGTCATATTTGGTGCTCCGTCAGTAGTAATGTTACAAATAGTGGTCAGAGGTACTTTCAAAGATGTGATAGTTTCTTGAAATTCCTTAAAAATGTCTGATCCTTTTGTCGTTCCCTTTAATGAACGCATGGAGACTAATTCTTCAGTAACACCAAAGTTGTCATCTATACCTCTTATAAATATCAGTAACTGAGCTGTGTCAGTTATGTCGGTGCTTTCATCCAACGCAAAAGAACAGAATTTAAACATGCTTATCTTTGATTCTAGTTGTGTTACAAACTGCTTGTTAATAGCTTCAATTCTAGACGTAATTGTTTTTCGGGACAAACTTACTGCTTCAAAATCCCTTGTTTTTTCAGGACACAAAATATCACTTACTTGAAGTAAACAAGTTTTTACAAATTCGCCATCAGAAAATGTTTTGATACTTTTAGCAATATTGTATGCTACAACATAGCTGGCACGTGTAGCAAGCTTTTGAGAGCTGTTCTGCTTTTTAAAAATATTTTGCTGACCTGATATTTGCTTACGTAGAGCTCCTGATTTTTGCTTCCGTTCTTCTTCAGTCATCTTTTCATAAGTGGCGTTGTTATGTTTTGTCATGAAATGTCGAGAGAGGTTAAATTCCTTGAATACGGCTACAGCTTCATTGCAAATTGGCACACAGGTTTATCCTTAATAGGTGTAAAAAAGTATTTCCAAGTCCACTCATCTTTAAAAACATGACATTCTGAATCAACTTTACATTTTTTAGTTGCCATTGTACCGGTCAAAAAGCACACTACCGACAAACTCAACTATATAAATACAAGTCAGACTAAGAGTTGCAGAGGTGACGTGGCCTATGTGACTGTCTGAACTACACTGACCTTGAGAACAGCCGACGGACAAAACAATATTGCTAGCGCCGATTCATCCCGAACTTGACCGAGCAACACCGAACGATCTACAGGACAGGCCACATGCATCGCACTAAATCGCCATACTACCGATATACATACATTTTCTACGGAAAGAAAACACGCGATGCAAACTCAGTTAGTGTTAGATGCGATAATACCATACCTAAGGCTCCCGTTAACTATTATAGCTGTACAAAAAAAATTATCACTTCCTATGTGCAATTAATTTTAGGGGTTAATCAAAATCGTGTCGCCGGCCGGATCAGACTAGCCCGAGGGCCGCACTTGGCCCGGGGGCCGTACTTTGCCTATGACTGCACTAAATTAAAGTTTAACAAAGTATTGTGAAATGTCCGATTGTAGAATTAGTTCTTATAGGTTTGTAAAATCCTCAAGAACGTTAAGTGAATGAAAAACAGTTTCACTACACTGGTTTGTCCTTCAATGTACCACCGAAATTCACGCAATTTCTGAAGGGCCTCAGACGTTGTAGTGATTGGGGGATCTTCAACTTCTTCTAAATCTGACAATGCGGCATATTTTTTTGTTTTTCACTTGTTCTAAAATGTCTTGATCAGAAAGTTCTCCACACACTTTCTACTTGTTCGTCTAAATTAACGTACTCCTCAAAGGTGACGTGCATATTTTCTTAGCATCCGACAGGAAGAGGGGATGACACTTCTTCTAAAAGTTCACTTGAATGCTGGTCAGATTTCTTAACGAATACAGCTATTTTTAAACAATTTGCTATTGTTGTTTTAGTAACTTATGACCATGCATTGTGACACATTCTTGCTGCTTATCTTTAAATTTTTGTTTTCCAATGAATCTGTCAAGAGCGTTTGCAAATAAATCGCCGGTAAAAATGCTTAAAATTTTATATAAATCCCTAATTCATTGGCTGTACAACTGAAGTCATGTTTGGGGGAGGGGGAAATAACTTAAACGTTGTTCATAAATGTTATAGAGTTATGCGCAGTACAATTGTCAATAAACAAGATGATTTTTCTGTTCTGTTTACGAAAGGTTTTGTATAGATTTAACAGCCAATCTTTAAACAGCTCTGCTGTCATTCAAGCTTTTTATTCGATTTATATTCGAGTGGTTTAGACTTTATGTTTTTAAAACATCTAGTGTTGGCAGATTTGCCTATCATAAATAAAGGCAACTTTTCGGTGCCACCCATATTGGCTAAATACGTTAAAAATATCTTTTGCCGGAGTTTCTTCGATCATTTTTACAACATTGTCTTTCCACACATTTGAAGTGTCTTCATTAACACTTTCACCGCACACAGACTTAAAGGTAATTTTGTTTCTTTCCTTAAATCCATCCAACCAACCGGTACTCGCCTTGAAACCACTTTTCCCCAAACCTATAGCAAACTCTTCTGCTCTTTGTTCTAACAAGGAGCCCAGATAATGGAATGTTTTTGTCCCGATCTTGTTTAAACCGCTTTAGCATACATTCATCCACTTCAGTGTTCTCTGGCTCTTTTGCGATCCTTTCCGTTTCCACTCAAAGCACTGCTTAGTATTTTGTTCTTATTTAAAAAAAAAAAAAATAGACACTGTTGCGGGTGCTATCCCGTACTCCTTATCAATGTCACATTTTTTCTTGAGACCCTTCTCCACTTCACGAATAAAAGCAACTTTCTCACAAAATGTTAATGTCTTGTACTGAACACATGGTTTACTCAAAGACATTTGATCACACGCACAAACAAACACTTTCAAAACACAAATGACTGACAAGCAGAAGCACACTACTCTAACAATAGACAGAGACTGGGCAGAACATCAATTACAAACTACAGTATCGGTACCTAGAGAATTCTTGGAAGGCAAAATTCTTGGAAGGCGGTAGAGCGCCTAGAATTACAATACGTGTACAGACAATAGCGGCTAGGCTATACCTCCCCCTCCCCCATCTACCAGACAGTGACCTATTTAACCAGCAATCCCTTTCACAGCACAAGATTTTATTTTTGGTGTTGAAAAAAGACTTTGAATTAAAGAAGTTGACTTTGAATTATCCATATTTTTTTACATTGATATCATATAAAGTTCAAGGGACCGAACCGAAACTTCAAATTAACGGTAATTTCGAATTAAAAACATTTGAATTATCCAAGTTCTATTGCATATCAGTGTTCATTTTAAGTTAGTTTAGGATTGCATATTTAACAGCCAGGTTCTCTCTAACCCGAGATAAAGAGTTTATTTGTTCATAATAAATTATATATAAATATTTGTTTTGTTTTCTATGTAGAGAAGCTATATTATAAAAATAATTTCATTTTTAAAATGGGGCTGGTCTCGGAAGACTCTTGTCGATTCTGCTCCCTCGGAACTGAATCGGCTCAACACCTGCTGTGCGAGTGCGAGGCTCTCGCGCGGAGAAGATTTACGGCTCTTGGAAATGCTTTTGTTAGCCCGGAAGAGGTCCGTGGTGTTGATCCCGGGACCCTTATTGGTTTCGTAAGAGACCTGAAGGGGATCTGGGATGATCACTAGAAGGGGATGTATACCACAATAGATCTTAAAGGTCGCAGTGGTGAGGAGGCTTATCATACCTCTACCCCAAAAAAAAAAAAAAAAAAAAAAAAAAAAATAATTTCATTTCAGGTTGTGGTTAAACAGTACAATTGTAAAAGTGCTCTAATTTCAATTCTCAAAGGAGCAACTTGTATTTAAAAGAAATAATTTTCATATCTTATAAAATAAACATCCATATTGTTAAACAAAAGGAGTCGGTTATTTATTGAATTGTTAATAAAATAGAACAGATTTATTTTCAGCTTCATGTGAGGTTTTTCAAGTAAACTTAAAATCTTTATAGTCTTGGCTCACAAACGTGGAGCATTTTAAATAAAAGTAGTAATCTATACTAATATTACAAAGAGATCAAATTTGTTTGTTTGTATGTAGGGGCTAATCTCTGGAACTACTGAACCGATTGAAAAAAATAGTTTTACTAATAAAAAGCTACACTATCCCTAAGTAACATATTCTATATGAAATTTGGACATAATCGGCATTAAACGCGGCAGTTAGATTGTGAACACATATATGGCTATATAAATTTACAAAGATATGAAAATGTATGTACACAATTTTTATGATACCCCTAAATGTGTTCTGGGTACTATGGTCAGTGCTTATTAACCTCTCCCGACCTTAGGACTCAACATAAGAGTCACTGCAATTCACTAATAAGAATTTTTAATAATGTTTATATGCCTAATAACAATGTTGTTGCATTTGTAACTTCTTTAAAAACAGTTTCATTTTTCGTCAGAGGCAAAGTAAATTTATATATGATCTCATGTCGAACTACCCAATGCAGTTAGTTGTGTCCATCTACCCTAACTAAATACCAAGATAATAATAGAATAAAATCACCTGTTCATGTCTATGATACTGTTATGGCAAGTAGGAGTTTATATATATAGCAAGAAACAGATGTTTTCCAAAAAGCCATTGTATATTTGCTTCAGATTTCTAGGTCGTTACATGTGGAATTTCTATTTCAGTAATTTAAATAAAGTAAATACAAAACACTTGTCGTACATTTTTATCGAGTAAGGTAAATGAACCGCCTGTTAGAAACTTTTTACGTAAACACAATATTTAGGATCTATATAGAATTCATGGTTAAAATTTTCTTCTTATCGTTTGTTTTTTTATTATGTTATCAATAATTGAAGTGTTGTTACCGTTAGAAACAGCTATGTATTTTATTATGTGAACATCTTGTTTAAAATCTTCTGGATTCATGGGAATATTCAATAGTCTGTGTACGAAACTGTTGTAAGCCGCTAACTTGTGAGAAATGGGGTGTTTGGATGAAACGTGAATGGTGTGGTTGGTTTGTGTAGGTTTTCTGTAAATCTAACTTGTGAGAAATGGGGTGTTTGGATGAAATGTGAATGATGTGGTTGGTTTGTGTAGGTTTTCTGTAAATTTTAAATGTGTGTTTCCGTTCTAACTTTATGATGAAAATATCTAAAAAGTTTAATTAGTATGCTTGCAAGGCCTATATGGCCAATACAACACTCTAAGCAATTGTTAAGCTGCGAGGACTCTGTCTTTAAGACAGCAAATAAAAATATTATTGTGTTTCATGGTTGAGCCAGGTGAATTCTTAGTTTGATCAAGTACTTTACTGCTTGTTTGTTATAAAATTGCATATTATTAGAAATATTTAATAATAAAAATGCTTGTTTACTATAAAATAATATACCTATGTAATAACAGATAAATTATATTTATTTATCTGCGTACTTAAGTTTAAACGGCAGTATGTTTGGCCATGATTCCTCTGCTCCTTTGTTTGACTGATGCAGGAGGATGGTGTATTGACTACAGACAGCCATCAAATTGTAAGCATTTTGGGCTCATCCTTTCTAGGTTCTCTTATGCTGCATATTATGATGCTTTTCGTACATATAAAACTGCTCAAGAAGCCATGCCAATCACTATCGGCATATCACAGGATTCTCCGTTAAAGAACCCATTTACAATGGATGAATCGGAATCTGCCTTATTGTCGGCTGCGGATTCAGCTCCCGGACCCGATAATATCGTATATTCTATGACTAAACACATTCCAGGGTCGGGTAGGGCAGCTCTTCTCCAAATATACAATCGTATATGGGATGAGCATATCTTTCCTGATTCTTGGTTGGAGGCCATAGTAATTCCTCTATTAAAACCAGGGAAAGACAAAACTGATCCAAGTAGTTGTCGTCCAATCTCTCTCATCATCGTTCTATGTAAACTGGTATCGGCGGCTTGTATGGTACCTTGAAAGTAACCAACTGATCTGTAAAGAACAGTGTGGTTTCCGACAGGGAAGATCATGTATCGATCAGCTGGTTTTGTTAGAGTCGGCCATTCAAAATGCCTTTCTTCTTCGTCAAGACACTTGTTGCAGACACTTGATGTTTTTTTGTATTGAAAAGACATATGATACGGCTTGGAGAATAGGAATTCTAAGTATATTACAATCTTGGGGTATTCATGGGAAAATCTTAGCATTTATTAAAAATTTCCTGTCTAATCGATATATTAGAATGTGTCTTGTATCCTTATCAGATAGATTTTATTTAGAGAATTGTGTCCCTCAAGGCAGCGTACTTAGTGTCACATTATTTGCATTTGCTATTAATAGCATCACTGCTAATGTCCGATTACCTGTCCATTGTTCTCTTTTTGTGGATGATTTTGCCATTTACGTGGCAACCCAAAACACGGCAACGGCAGAAAAAACACTGCAATTAACAATCAACAAATTACAAACATGGTCCATTCAGACAGGATTTAAGTTTTCCGCTTCTAAAACTAAATGCATTGCTTTTACTCGTCGCACACATCTTTTTAGTCCCACTATGTACTTAAACGGAACTCAACTTCACTCCAATAACACTGTCACATTTCTAGGTCTTATATTCGACCATAGACTCTCTTTGAACCCGCATGTGACAAATTTAAAATCACGCTGCATCAAAATCTTAGATATGTTATGGGTTTTAAGCTTTTCTCATTGGGGAGCCGATAGAACCTGCATGCTGTCTTTACCGAGCTCTTATTCGACTATGGGTTTATAGTCTATTCGTCAGCTATGTTATTGGTTCTTAAAAAGATTGATTCTGTTCATAACACTGCTCCCCGTCTAGTATCCGGAGCTTTACGTTCTAGTCCCATTAGTAGTCTGCTTGTTGAAACGGGTTAGCCGTCGCTCACGTGATGCAGACATGTCATGATGTTTGAACAAGAATGTTTATGTCATGATGTTTGAACGGGAATGTTTATATCATGATGTTTGAACAGGATGTTTATGTCATGATGTTTGAACAGGAATGTGTATGTCATGATGTTTATGACAAATTAGATTAAGACCACAAGTCAATTTTGTTTAAAGAGATCATTTCATTTAAATCAATTTACATTTTCTTTTAAGAGAGCCTAATATTAAAAGTATATAACGTAAAGGACATAGATTAGTAAAGTATGATATAGAACCCAAGCAAACCCAAAGTGCTTGTGTAAATTTCATCTATGACTGAACAGTTCAGAATTTACAATCTTATGTAACCAAATAATTTTAATCAATCCGTATCCAGATTGAGTTGGTGTGCGTTAAAAAAATAGTGAATCATTTAACATGAACATAGAAACGATCGATCAAAAGAAACTTTGAACTGATTTATCTATAAACTAAGCTACGGCGAATAAAATCAATGCATCTTTTCTGCTTTAGAGGAGCCACGAGAGATCAAGTATCCGTTGGATCACTCTGATCTAGGATGGCAAGTAGTATAGTCATGTTATAATTGTCTCATGAAGTTTGTTTGAAATATTTCACAAAACTGGGAAATATTTTATTTTATCATGTTATAAGATATACATACAGAAAGACTCCAGGAGTACCGTAGATGAAGATAAATACATATTCATCCTTGGATTGACAAAATACCCTAAGATAATGGACTTAGTAGATTTCACCATGATGGAGACAACGAGATTGATCACCACACTCGCCAACATTTCATCTCACCAATAAAAAATGTGATAAGACCTTCAAGTGTTGCAATCAGTGGGTTCGTAATTTGACAGTGTTTTTAAATAATAAAAATCCATGTTACGTAAAGATGCACTTAAAATTTCTTTTGCTTAAAGTCACATGCTCTCTTAGAAATTTTTGTATGATTTGAATTTGTATTTGCATATGTTTATGTCTGATTTGTTTCCTTGCTATAAATATAATAGGGGGATTCATGCAACCTGTAATAAATGCTTAATATGTTATCATGCTAAACTGCTATTTGAATTTTCAGTGAAGGACCCCTTGTGCAAATGTGCTAAAGTGTTATTTGCTAAAGTAAGATTATTCTTGTTCAGGTCTTGTGAGTTTGTGTGCTTGATCAAACAACTTTTAATTGAAACACCAATGACAAGTAGAAAGGAAAACTCCACCTCATTTAATTGTTCAATTTGATTGTAAATAAAAACACCATTTTGATAATTAATCAATATATTTTTTATTTATTTTGTAAAAAAAAGGATATATAAATTATAGAAAACAGCTATGAAAAACAGGTAATATAAATTAACCTTGTATTGATAATGATTCGGGGACCTTATCCTCAATGAAAAAAAAAAGAAGAAAAAAAAAAGATTTCTAATGATAAAAAATTGACAGTAAAAATATGTTCAGGATAGCAGCAGTCTTGTCCCCTCTGAGGTTCCAGAAATTACTGTACTACCTGAAAAATTATAAATTGAAGAATATTAATACCTGAGTAATTTATTACTGGCATAATTAATATGAAATGGTTTCATTCATAGGGGTTCATTTTACAATATAGAAATTACTTGTTATATTTTTATATATTACTGTTCTCATAACATTCTAAAGATTGATTTGGTATATAGTTTATTGCATCACTCTTTTTACAGTTCTTTAGACTGAAACTGTAATACCCTACGCACTTTATAATTTGTGAATTATATTTTGGATAAAATTAGGCCTCATTTTCTGCATTTTTTGGAAACATATTTTGTGTTCTCGTGATCTAGGCTAAATCACTAATGTTTAGAATATGCCTCTTAACCCTATTCTTTAGTTTGTAAAAGAGATTTTTTCCCTACTTACTAAAATAATGTGTATATTACATTTTTGTATATTTATAACAAGATTAGGCCTCTTTTTGGTTCCGTTTTGCTAACATATTTGTGCAAACAAAATCAAATACACAGAAATGTTCTCTGTACTTTTCTGAACACGAAAATGTATAAATGTACTGTACTTAAATGGTTTAGATAGAATTTAAGATGAAAAGGTGTTCCAGTAGTAACAATGTGCCTGCCAGTATAGAAATATTCAACTGCCAGCAACAAGAAAGTAAAAAAAGAAAGAAAATTATCTCTAACTTCGTCAGATTCCCGGAAATTAAAGATAGCAGAAAATTTTTATTTTCCTTGCTCCATTGTTTCCCCGGTGTCTTCCGAATTCTTTTCTTGGATTCAAAATCATTATTATTATTTTCCATCTCAAATAAAACAAGGACAAGAAAAACACAAAATTATAGCAAACAACCTGTTTTGTTGATTCAAGCTGAAAACCTCAAATTACCTTCCCCGAGAGTTTTACGATGTTACCACTGGTTTACCAGACCCCAGACCATGTTAAAGTCGAGTGTGTTATCGACTCTAAATAGCACACTTCTGTCAAAAGAGTTTCTCGATTTTACCACACTTACAACGTTTAACATACTTAACACAGGTTGCTTGAATCCCCCTTATATATTAATAAAATGTTAAAGGTTATTAGCGAATTTCCATAGGAAAAATGAGCTATTGCAGTGGCCCTTATGGTGAGACCCAAGGTCGGGAGTAGCAAATGAGCACCGATCATGGTCCCCAGAACACGTTTTGGGGTGTAAAAAAAATTCATATATATATATATATATGTGTGTTCGCACTCTAGCGGCCGCATTTTAAGTCCGATTTGGTCCAAATTTGGTACACGTGTTGGTTGTCTATGTGGCTCGGACGAGTTCGTTAGCCAAAAAAATCCAACAACCGGAAGTACGTTTTTTGACCGGAAGTAACTATTTTTTTAGATTTTTACTACGAGAATGAAATTTTTTTAGAGTTTTTTCTAACAATATAAATGTAGGATGTTATTCTGCGCATTTTGTTTTTTTACGCGACCTTATAGCTCGCTTGGTTCCCCCAAAATCGACAAAAACGTAAAATACCATAAAAGTACCCAGTTCAAAGCCAAGTGATGCAAACTCGCGAGGCCACTAGGAGGAAACAAATTCTACTAATATATTGCGTACACACAGACAGCTATT
This sequence comes from Philaenus spumarius, assembly GCA_018207615.1. Taxonomy (NCBI): domain Eukaryota; kingdom Metazoa; phylum Arthropoda; class Insecta; order Hemiptera; family Aphrophoridae; genus Philaenus; species Philaenus spumarius. The sequence goes on along the minus strand of JAGFPH010002326.1, from coordinate 189,446 downwards.
CAACGCCTTCATGAGTAGACCTATTTCCCAAAATGTTGGTTGAAACCCTAAAACATAGGCATATAAACTTAATTTTGGAAATTTGCTCAACTCACGTCAGCTGTCCAGCTGCGTGGTCGATTTATTATCAAATTGTCTATGTTGATTAACCTAAACCAATCCTCTACACATTTCTAGAATCAGGTCATAGAATTCACAAACCGAGATAAGAAATAAAGTAAAGTCTTTTAATAACTAAACTAAAATCAAATTTTATTTTTTGTAAGCGCATTAAGTTACAAGGTGTTTAGTTATTCTTCTTTAAAACCAAATTTGGCCTCGTTAGCCAATAACTCTGCCTTGAGCTCTGGAGTCAACTCGACTCCAAGATAAAGAACTGCAAATCTGACATCGATGTTGTCACCTGAAACATAAAGTGTCTTCTTAGTTCAGTAAATATTAAATTTGAATCAATACAGGGGTGACGATAATCTGGTACTTTGTACAGTAGTAGTAGCTTAATGGAAATTCAAATAATTCGACCACGCAGCTTAACCGCAGATGTGAGTTGAACGAATTTAAAAAAGAAACTGTATTACATGTACAATAGGGCAAACTCAGTGCTTCGTTCCGCGAGAAACTAGCTTGTGAGTTTGCACCTCGACCTTGCGGCCTTGGAGTATGATCTGCTTCTCTTTGATCGAAATGAACAAATTCGCTTCGAGAGCTAATACCAGGAGATTTTGATGGTATTTTACGTTATGATCGTTTTTGGGGAACCAAGCGATCGAAAAGGTCGTGTAAAAACACAAAATGTGGTGCAGAATAATCTCCTATATTTATAACCGTAAACAAGTTTGATTTTATTCCGAAAAATTACAACAAATCGTTACTTGTAAAAAGCATAATACATGATTGTTATTTTATAACGACTTGCACTTTAGACATTATTAATACCAGTAACTGTTTATTCACTGACCTGCTTCTTAAATTTTCGATACAACAATGAGTTATTGATTATTTAATACTTTAGTCATCTGAATTAAAATTAATTTGTACGCAGTTTACAATACTTACTATCACGTTCACACACCAAAAACTGGGCATACAGCCGAGGCTTGAAAGCGAAGATTTTGATAGCAATTAGGTCTTCAGTCACTACACCTAAGACAAAGAAATTTAGGATGCAATTAGTTAGTAATGTTCATATTACTATTATAACGTTAAGCATTGTAAAAATAATAAATTTATTTATAATAAAACTGTAAAAAAAAAATTGGTATTCAGATTTATTTTAAGTTCAAAGTAATAAAAAATATATTTAATTTAATAAAAAGATTATGTGTGAATTATCATTTAATAATTACTTACGTTATTATTTAATTGCTATAGAAACACTCTTTAATAAAACCACCTTACTACAAAATCAAAATAACAACACTTACATAACCTAAAACTTTGTTCATTTACCTTTTTGACATCTTTCAATTCACATATGACTAGTATCTATGCTTAATGACATCATCTGTGACTATATTGCACCACACATTGCACGCTTACGTCAAAGCACAGATCTTGCATTGCACAACTCTGCACCATGATTTAGGCGGCAAATACTTCTCTCTTCGTGCCAACATAGTCGCACATGAGCCTTGTTTTTCAATGAGTACATGAGTAAAAGCTGTCATATCAAATATGCATACAAAATTTGCGTTCAATCATTTTCTACATTCCAAGCTACAGTAGAGTCCTGTTGTTCCGAACATCCGCCTATTCCGAATAGAGTTTAGATAAAATACCGATTTTTTAAACTTAAAAACAGGAGAATTTAAAGACTTTTGTGAAAAACGTACATTTATTGTTATACAATAGAGACATACACAGAAGCTTGATGAAAATTACTGAAACCAAATTGGAATGAAAGCTGGTTACTTACATTACAATTCTGTAGAATCATATTTAATCACTGCTAAAGTCAGTGATTTTTTCGATTTTTTACGAAGCGTGTTGTTCGACATTGCGTAAGTGTAGGTTTATACCATCTGTTTTTCCCTTCCGTTGCGTTGCGTTTTGGTTAACGGAAATTGACAACACATTAATCCCAACGGGCCTGTTGTAATTGTCCGGTTTTGTTTCCTTCAAATTTTCCATCCGTTTTGCGGAAAGGGAGCTACTGCAACAAGCGTCCGATAAAATGGATACCGGGTCCGTCAGAAAGAAGGAAGAATTAGATACAACAGCTAGGCACTTCATCCTTACGTTCCTCCATTTTCGTTATCTCGAAGGAATTTTATGTTTTCTTGATTTTTTTTCAAGACGATGTGGTACTAACGGATAGGCTGCGGGATGACAAAATGCACAGTTCAAACAACCCTTCCCTTCCGTTTGTAGAAAAAACCGAAACGTAACGCAATGGAAGGAAAAAAAACGGATGGTGAAACCTACACTAAGGCGAGGTCAAGAGCATTTTCCTCGTCTACTTGTGATATGAGATCAGTTTAAGCGTTCATGAGCAGATCAACGATATATAGAGCTGATACTAGCAGATGTCCCCCCCCCCCACATAATTTACACCTTAACAAGTCAATACATTGATATTATTCATGAAATCCGTCTATTTTGAATTCCCGCTAAACCGAACAGTGTTGGGTCCTAATTAGTTCTTAATAGCGGGACTAACGTATTAAGTATTTTGTAAAAAAAAACGAAGGATAACTATAAAACAAAGCATTTCCAAACCTATGTTAATGTGAACATTTTTTTTGTCCACTGGTAGAAAAATACTGAAAGTTTCTTCCTGTCTCACCCTGTACAACATTAGAGGATTTGACATTTTAATATTCAGTGAATAAATTATTGGTGTGAATTTTCAGCATGCACAAATAGTTTCCCTTGGCGGCTGAACTGAATTTTATTTAGGCAAATAAATGTCTTTTGTGGTTTTTAGTAGTAAATGTGGTGTTTCAAAACCATACTCTGCAAATCCATAGCATTCAAGAAGGTAATTAGGAAGGTAGGGGGGAAGGTAGCATCTCCCCTATTATTTTTTAATTAAGTTTTATTTGTATTAAAATATTTAAACAAAAATTAAATAAATACACTTACCTTCAATTAGAGGTCTTTTGTAAATGGTAGCATTATCACCTTTCTCTATAAGGAATGATTGAATTATTTGGGGCCCATCGGTTCTGGTGAAAAATATTTATGAATTATTTTATATACTTGAACAATATACTTTAGTAAAAAACTTACTTATAAGATAAGTACTTGTAGATAAGGACAGCTTGTATATATAGACATAAACCAAATATAATATCAAAGTTAAATTTCTTCAGTTTAAAATTGTAATGTATTTAAAATTGTGTAGAGCATTAGTTAAAAACAAGTATTATAAAGTGATTGATAACCCGACGGCTGTTTCGCGTTAACATTACTTCACAAAATTACTCAAAAGGGTTCAAATGTATGTACAGTAGAGTCCCGGATATTTCGAGTTGAATGGGACCGAGAGTACCTCGGATTGTGAAAAACTCGAATTACACGGAATATGTTGAGGTTAAGATAAAACTACTACTTATAGTCCTCGTATCTTCGAAAAAATTATAGTTTTATTAAATAATATACACTATTTTGTATTGAGTACTGAGGTAAAAAAGTAATTTTATACACAGTAAAAAATAGAAACTTACTTATTAAAGAAATCACAAAAAAAATTTTTTTGTTTAACTACACTGCAACGTTTACGAGCTGAGATGTTACGCCAGGGGGATACGGCAGTGCCGGGAAAAGTTTGTTTCGATGTTATTTTTGTTCATACAGTAGAACTTGGATAATTCGAACGTCTTTAATTCGAAATTGCAGTTAGTTCGAAATTTTGGTTCGGTCCCTTGAACTTTATATGATATCTATGTAAAAAAATTATGGATAATTCGAAGTCAACTTCTTTAATTTGAAGTTTTTTTTCAACACAAAATAAAATCTTGTGCTGTGAAAGGGATCGCTGGATAAATAGGTCACTGTCTGGAAGAATGGGGGCAGGACTTACGTGTTTGTACACGTACTGTAATTCTAGACGCGGTACAGGTTTCCGAGAATTTTCTAGGTACCGATACTGTGGTTTGTCATTGATGCTCTGCCCAATCTCTGTCTGTTGTTAAATCTCGACAAAACCAGAACAGGACAGAACAATCATATTGTTTATTGACACTTGTACTGCGCATAACTCTATCCCACTTATATGAACAACGTTACGGTTATTTCTTTCCCTTCGAACATGACTTTAGTTGTACAGCCAATGGATCAGGGCATTATAAAAAATGTAAGCATTTGTACCGGCAACTTATTGTACAAACGCTCTTGACAGATTCATTGGAAAACAAAAATTTAAAGATCGGTATCCTTCGAGCAGCAAGAATGTGTCACAATGCATGGTCAGGTCACATTCAATGCTATTTGTGGCTCGAATTACACGGAACCTCGGATTATCGAGACTTGTATTACGGGGACTCTAATGTATTACTTTAGTCTGATTTAGAATTCGGTTCAGATGTATATACAGTATTCTGTCTGATTTAGAATTCAGTTCGATTTAGAATTGAGTTCAGCAGAAGGCAAAAATGCAAAGGTTTTTTGTTAATTAGAAGTTGAATTGAAATATAGATTTTTAATTGATAACCATTTTATTACAATTTTTTTAATTAATTAGAAGTAGCGATTACCTTTGAAAGCTTTGAATTATAAATTTTCATAACCTTTATTTAAAAAAAAAATTTTGTTGTTGTCTGCAAAAAAAAAGTTTAGACTGAATATACGTAGTTTGTCTACAGTAGAAACAGCAATGTTTCCATTACAGATTCTTGAGATATCCCACAATAAATAGGTTTTACTGCAATATAAGGCTTCCCTTTCATGTGAACTCTTACCCCGGTTTTGCAAAAACATTGCAAATCTAGTTCGCTCTCACTTTTCTAGTAAAACTAAGAAGTATAAAAACTTACCTGTTCACAGTTAATGTAGAATGGTAACTTTCTCCAACCTTGACTGTGGTCTCTACAGCGGAACTGAATTCTTTAGGCTCATCCCATGCATTTATCTGAATGTATTTGTATGGCAAGAGAATAAACTGTAAAGTAAAAGCAATTTTTCAAAATTTATTAGCAGTACTGCTCAGACACCGAACAAGGCAACCCCTCGAACCACACAATCAAAACAATAACTAAATCAATGCTAGGCCCTACAGACATTTTAATAAACTACTCTTATACACATTTTTATTATGTAAGGGGTTGTTATTTCTTTTCCTACAGCTAGCTAATAAAGTGCATTTTGCACACTTGCAGCAGTGCGTGGCGCAAAGTTCTTTACTGACAACGTTTCGTGTCGTACGTTATCTTTTAGAGATTATACTGTGGAGTTAAAATGTTCAAGTCAATAGAGCAGACTGTGGAAGTCCTGTAATTCGATTTTTGATATCAAGTAATATGTCAGCAATGGATAAACACCGCCAAATGTGTGAATTGTTTTTCCCATTGCAATGAGCAACAGCAAAGGGCGTAAATGGATAGTTCGTTCAATGACGGCGAGATAAATGATGAACCGAAATCGAACAAATTGATGATGAACCACGGTCGAGGTGACTTTCTGTGGTCGAGGTGAATTTCTGTGATCGCGATTGAGTACGCTTAATTTATTTATTTATAAAATTTATAAATGTATGAACAGGGCAACCCATGAGTTCCACTCTGTTATTGGAATCTCCAAAAAACCTAACTCGGTGTTTTTCCAAATCATTAGTGAAATTTACCGTTCAGGAAGTTCTGCTCAACTTGGGTGCCCAGTTTGCTTTCTGAGGAACACAACAAAATAAGAGAGCTTTGACGTTGTAACCCCATAACTATTCCCTCAAGGTCACGAAATATAGGTGATGCCATAAATTACAATTTCCGGAAATGTTATCAAAATTGGATTTACAAATTTTTTTAATTCCAAATTTTCTGCTTAAAAACCACTATTTTGCTTTTTAATCCCCCTAACCTTACCTTAGTGTATGGGGGGGTGGGGGGGGCTGATTTTATTTTTACTTAATTCTTATGCTAAACAGAGCCTTTGTACTAAATTTAAGTTTCTAGCATGACTTTGATTTTGTTGCATCTTTTTCTTATTTTTTCCATAACATGAAGCATGGGGCCTTAAATCAAAGTTATTTTCTTAAGCTACAACTTTCCTATTTAATGTTTGTTTAAGAAGCCTACTGTTTACCCGCTAAAGTATAAAACCCGTTTTTGTACCTTTCCCCCCCCCCCCCCCCCTCCCCCAACAACCTTCCGGAGGAGGATAATTGGTAAACTTCTTTTCTACAATGTTTAAAATAAAAATAACTTGTGAGCACTTAATTTACCTGTACTGAACCTTAAGACTACGTTGGCCCCAGTTAGATTAAAAAAAGTGGCGACTAGCTTACAGTACACCTGACCCGACTCAAACCTGCACAATATTGCAAATTCTGACAGTAGGAAACTTGGTGACGTTTTAGCCCGTAAATTAGAATATCCTAAAGAATACATAAAATAAAATGACGGCGGATTCCAAAAAGAGATTAAATTTTGCACGAGTAAATTTTTTATCTTACCTCCTCAAAATCAAAGTTGGCAGCTCCAGGTACATAACTCAAGCACGGATCGTTTTCTGAAAGCACAGGCAC
>JAGFPH010002326.1:160123-176104 GCA_018207615.1 Philaenus spumarius | reverse complement strand
GGGGGGGGTCAAAGTTACAAAATTACTATTTCTCTAAAACCATTAAACAGATTATAATGAAATTTGGTATGTAGCTTCCCCCCTAGGGCCATAAGTGCTCGATAAGAAAGTTTTTAAAAAAATTAGAAACTTTAGGGGGGTTTGGGGGGGGGTCAAAGTTACTAAAAAGAAACACCGAACGGATTGGAATGAAATTTATTATGTAGCTTCCTCTAGAGCCCTAGGTGCTCGCTAAGAAAGGGTTTTTTTAAAAAAATCAAAATTTTAGGGAAGGTTTGGGGTTGGGGTCAAAGTTACTAAAAACCCCCATAAGAAATACATAGTGTAATATATTTATGGATATAATATATTTTTTGTTAATATACATTTAACTTTGATTTGTCTATCCGTGCAAAGCCGGGTCGGGCCAGCTAGTACAGTTATAAAGCAGTATATATTAAGACGCAATTGTCATTTGAAACAAATTTGAAGTTAGTAAAAGAAATTTATTAATGTATTGTTACTTTTTATTCAAGCAGACAAACTTACTAGTTTTATTTATTACTGAAAAAGTTTTAAATTAATACCTATATATTTTTGTATACTTGCAAGTTGGTCGTCAGGGCCCAAAATAAAGTCCAAATTATAAACTGTTCTGCACTTCCCTTGTAGAATTCCTGCTGCAACTTCTCTGCTGTGTAAAACTCTATCTTGTTCTACTGTTAATTACATTCTCGTTTACACACACTGTTGATTCACTTATTTTTAACTACAGAGTCCCGCTATTCCAAACCCCGCTATTCCAAACCCCGCTATTCCAAACCCCGCTATTCTAAACCCCGCTATTCTAAAAATCCGCCTATTCCAGAGTTCAGAAAAAATACCGATTTTTTAACATAATAACAGGAGAACTTAAAAAGTAGTTTCTTAAAAAACATACATTTATTGTTAAACAAATAATTTAAATAGAGATATACATAGAGCCTGAGCTTGATGAAAACACATGAAACCAAATTGGAATGAAAGCTGGTCTTGTTTCCTTCGCATTTTCCATCCATTTTGAGGGAAGGAAGTTACGGCAACATGTGTCAGGTTAAACGTATACCGGGTCCGTCAGAAAGAAGGAAGGATTAGATACAACTAGGCACTAGTAGTGTTGCTGCCACCTGCCAGTTGCGTTCATCCGTTTTTCTTCTCCGTGTTCGTTATCTGGAAGGAATTTTATTTTTTCTCGATCTTTTTTCAAGACGATGCGGTACTAACGGACAGACTGCGGGATGACAAAACTGACAGTTCGAACAACCTATCACTTCCCTTCCATTTTTAGAAAAAAACGGAATCGTAACGCAAAGGAAGGAAAAAAGCAGATTGTGTGAACCTACACCAAGGCGAGGTCAAGAGCATTTGCCGTGTCTACGTGTGATATGAGTTCAGTTTGAGCTTTCACCTCCTTCTCGCTTTCCTCCGAGCCGATCTACGCTGTATAGAACAGACACTAGCAGATGTCCCCGCACTTAATTTACGCCTTAACAAGTCAATACGTTAATATTATTAATGAAATCCGCCTGTTCCGAATTCACGCTAAACCGAACAGTGTTCAGTCCCAATTAGTTCGAAACTCTACTGTACTACAAATTATCATCGAAGAAATACATTTAAATAAGACGTGAAAACCACCAGTTCCTTGTTCCAAGATAATGCCGCTAATGCTATCCCTTACATTTTTTCTTCCCATGATGCAATAGTCACGTTCTTACCAGATATCCTGTTTGTACGTTTGCCTTTGTTATTTATTCACTTCGCAGTATTTAAAAAGTTATATAATATTACAAAAAATTAATTTGAAATAATTATAGGCCTACTTTGTTTTCTTTTGACTGCTTCTTTAAAGCAGCTTACAATAAAATTAATGAATTTTTTATTATTTTCTAGTTGTCTGCTTTTAAATTTATTCATAATAAAAAATGTGTATAATGAAAACTGTATTACATTGTTTTTTAAAATTCAGTTACAATTCTTATATTTTTATCTTTTCAACCTTTAAAGTTTATTTAAGTTATATAGCCTAGGCTATACTAGTGACATTTTTTAATGCACCTTCTTAACCAAAATACATTATATATTCTACGCTTTCATGAATTTGCACATGTTACAAGCTATTAGTGCATACAACTTAGAATATGCGCACTAATTTAAGTCAGACTGATATTTTATAATCATTATATACATATTTATCTATTAAAATATGTTTTTTTTTTTTTTTATATAAATAACGAATTATGTGATGCTTATGAGTTTTATCACGAAAATGTTTAACTAAAATATATGTTGTTATGAACCCCGACTTTCCATTGGCGTAAAAGCTATACAAAAGTTATTTAAAAGGAGCGAAGGTGGGCCCTCCTTTCTATAGGCATAATTCCAAGTAAAATTTTAGAATATCACTAGTCAAAATCTATTTGCTTGAATTTCCTCTAATAAAACATAATGTATAGGAATACACTCACGGGCTTCACAAGCCTAATTTCATATCGATATATATATTTTTAAATAAAATTTAATTATAATAATATTATTGTATTTTATTTATAGGTTTGACTAAGGTTACCATACTATTGTGTTGGGTAAGGATCGGAAATGTTTTCAGGATGTACAAGGAAAACAACAGTTTTGTTTTCTTTCTGTTCAATCTAACACAAATGTTTTTTATTATAAATTCCCATATTGAGAAATCCTCTCAAGCTGTGAATTCTTTATTGAAATCAATTCAGTTAACTTACATTTATTTGTTCTACTGTAGTTATAAATTTACCTGTAAAGTGTCTATCCAATCCTATTTCGTGACGACCGCTGTTTCAGGCTACCCAATCTACCGTATAATGTTAGGCGTTATAAAAATATAATTGTAAATAAACTTGTTAAAAAAAATAAAGTCAAGAAATTACCAAATAAAAATTTTAAAAAATGTTTCAAATTAATAAAAAGATTATATGTGAATTATTCTTTGCTTAACACTTATTTTATTATTTAATTTCACTAAAAAACACTCGTTGTTTAAACTACTTTACTTTTGAAAAATCTATCAATCTTCCACATATAATTTCATCTATGCATTATGACGTGTCATCTGTGACTATATTGCCCAATCCCGCCAACCTACCTCATGGTGCAAAGTTTATTGTAACAGATTGCACCATGCGTGGTATAATTTGATAAAAATATGTTTATTATATATTATTTTAAATTTAAAATGCCACACGTTGCGGAGCCAAATTATAATATGAAATTTATATTTCCTTTTAAAAAAAAGGCCCCACTAGTTGGGCTTCAAAATTATAATACAATCTTAATGAGTTTTACTATTCTATTTGTTCCAAACTTCTACAATGACTCACTCTTTATGGTTAACAAATTTGTACTTTATTAAATTGAAATTATTTTCTCTTTACACAATTATTTTTAAATTTACTAGAGCACTGAAACAATATTATTTTCTTTGATGTATGGGCTTAATATACTAATGACTGTACAAATTTTAATTGATATTCTCTCTCTCTCTCTCTCGGGTTAAAGAGTACCTTGCTAGTTAAATATGCAATCACTTAATATTACACTTAAAACTACTACAAAGAAATATTACAAACTAAATTATTATTATTAAAAATGTTCACTATTATATATATATGGCCAAATCGAAGTTAAATGAAATGTTCTCAAGTCTATTAATTTAGAAGATCAAATTTCTGGTACTTTGTTATATGGGTTGGTAAAATTGGTAGAATATTACCTAGGCTGCAGATTCTATTATGTGCTGATACAAACAGGTTTACTTATTATAGTTCTGATATTTAATTTTAGTTTTCTTCTATTCAGTGTTTAAAGTCTTTAAGTAAATTCAATTCTTCTTATAAATTTGGTTTAATTTACTGCTCATCAAAATGCAACTGTGTTATATGGGTATTCAGAAAAGACTGTAAAAAGGAAGCCTATAAATTTAAACAATTACCGCTTCAAGAATCGATACGGCCATTTATAGTTTAACTCCATAACTTCTGTTAGCAGTGTTCATTTGCTTAGCGTGTATGTAGTCACGTTTTATTAAATATAACGAACTTTACAACTACCGTTATATTTTATGTCCTTGGTATCACTTTTTTAATTGTATTAAATGTTTATTTCACTTTGAAATGTTAATAAAGTCCAAAATATCCATTTTATATTTTCACATAACAGTATCGTATTGTATTTCTCACAGCTGTTTTTGAATCCTGCTCCTTTTCAATGATCACAGTTTAGACAACATTGGCATCACCTTTGCCGTGAATCGAGTTTGTTTTACTTACGCGACTGCATTTTAGGTTATTGAAACACACTAACTTTCTTTTATAATTTTACAAGTAACTTAATTATTTATAATTCAAATTATACACAATGCTTCTACTTAATTTATAATTTCATTCACACTAAAACTAACTTAATCTATATCGGTTAAATACAATGATTTTGTTCTTACTTGCCTTTGTTTTATTTAGGCTAATTTTAATGATTAAAATTTGATTTATTTATGCTATACGGTAAGTTTAATTTAATTTAGCTTAAGCTTGTTATCATTTGTGTATTTAATGTGGTTTAATTTACTCATTTTAAATCCCGAAGTTACTTTATAAAGATATTAATTTTGACTGCTCTAGGCTAGGCTATATAAGTTAGGTTGGTAGGTTCATACTGAATCTTACATTTCATTGTATTTTTATTTGTTAACCAGGACTCTTTAACTTTGAAATTATTTAGATATATACAAAATGTTACAGTGGCAAGCGTCCTTTCCCGCAAAATAGTCCCATATGCGTTATATCTTTTAATTATGCATATCGAATTTTACACAAAACATCTTTTTCTGATTTCATTTACCGGGGTGTGTTTCGTTACTGTGAAAGTACTCCCTAGATGGACAATTGTGGAAACCAATGAAATTCAAATCATCGTGACAAATAACTAAACTCTTTACTCGCTCATTGTCAAAATATCTTTACACGAGAAAAATTTATCCATAACACATGAGTTACAAAACATAATTTTACAATTTACAACATACAACTTAAAATTTTATAAAAAATATAGACGCAATTTTAATTTAGAATAGGACTATGTGAAAAAATTAAATTTAAAAAACAGACTGAAAGTTATTAAATTCTATGGCCATTAACATTTATAAAATAGTTCAAAAAGTTCAACATACACCTAGGTTTTCAAAGATATTTAACGATACTAGCGTCACACAAGATGTTCTCTGTTGCGTAAATCACTATCACATGGTACATTTAGTTTTTTTACGAATCCTTCAAAAATGTTCGCTGGATTACAACAATAAAGCGTATATATACAATATACTAATAAACGTTTACGTCAGAACACAATTCACCACTCTCCCTTACAAACAATCCATATGTTGCAAATGAACTCACAAACCACACAACACCGTCGATACAAGCTTTACAAAGCTTGAAAGCAAATCGTGCCATACACGGCCTTAGGAAATCGTCATCGACGCTTACCAGCACCGCCATCCAGTTCCGCCATCCAGTTCAAGTCTGCTTTCCATGTCACTATAGACGCTTGTGTTACTATATCTTCTATCAAGTGATGTAGTTCTTTTGGTAAATTGTTTCTTCTTTTTTTTTAAATATTTTACAAATGTTTATTATGTGACTAACATTTTATTTTAGACTGTTTTTAATATGCACTGTTATTTTTTATCAATGTTCAACTTTCACACAAGTATATAACACACTTTTGTTTACCAATGTTTCTTCTTATCCATTAAGATTTAAGTCTGCTTTTTTAGTTTTATATTATAGTCTGCATATATTTTTTATCCTTACATTTTTTAAGTTATTAAAATTTACTTGTTTTTCGTCTTTGATTTATTTATAGATATGTATATACAATTCATTAAATTTTTATTACTAGATCTTGCGTCTCTTTTGTTACTAGACCCATCATTCTTTGTTTAGACATTATAGAAATTTACTTGCTTCATCATAATTTTCATCACACCGATTGTGTATGTCACAACCGGTCTCATGAAATTATAATTTAATAAAAAATAAAACTCTCTCACTAATGAGATTATGGTAACATCGATAACACTTTTGAAACACAAATTATAAGTACGATACAAAACATGTTGCCTTTGGGAGGTGCTCTGTTAAATGGAGGTATACTCCAAGAATATATGAAGGAACGTGTTGTGGTTGGCAAACGGAGGCCGCTTTTTTTATTCTCAATGTCGATTAAGTATCAAACACAATGTTAGACGGAAACAACCACTTTCATTTATGGTGAATTTTATACTTCACTCTCAAAAAAACATAGTTTGGAGAGTAAATGTACCAATAAATAGAAAATAAATCATTAATTTAAAATCATAAAACTATAATATTTCTTTTCCCGTCAGATGATTTCCTACCTCGAGTGGTTGAGCTGGCATTATCAAGTGAACGAGCGACGCGTTCAGCAGCCGGAGAACTATTACACGCTATTGTTATGGTGTTACTGGCCAAAGGTAAGGTTAGGTTAGACTACAATTTTTCTTATTTTAAGAGGTAAAAGTTAACATAGTTCAAAGGTGTGCGAAGTAAATTTTAATTAAACTTGGCATATAAATAAATATTGAGCTTGACTTGTAAGGAGATATACTTGATAGAATAAACTTAGTACACAAAATCTCACAACTAATACGTTTGTTAACTCAAATGCGTTTTAACGACAAAGTTGCCTTCTTCAGTGATGCACGAGCTTCAATAGTCAAACTATAACTTTACTACACCTATAACTATAACTTTATAAAGTTATAGTTTGATTATTGAAGCTCGTGCATCACTGAAGAAGGCGACTTTGTCGTTGAAACGCGTTTGAGTTAACAAACGTATTAGTTGTGAGATTTTGTGTTCTAAGTTTATTCTATAAACTTGGCATGTTAAAAGGCAGCATTTTTATTTAGTAATGCAGAACTCATACAGCAAGGTTTCGATAACATCAGCCATCTTGAACGGAAGAAATGGACCTTTACACATTCCTTGGTATTAACTCTTCCCAGGCTTTTATTATGCCCTGTCCAATAAAATCTGTCTTGGTCTTGTTCTTCTGAATACAACCTGCATTTTCATGATTTCTCCATTTCCTGGCATCTTTGAGATTCTTATTATTGTCGCCTCTTACATTCTGTGGATTTGTCTTTCAACCCAATGACATCCACATCCCTTGCTTCCAACTTCAACTAGGTTAAATAATGCTAAAAACCATGCTTGGAAATTTTTAATCTTTTCTTTCTTAGTCCGCACCAAGTGTTCTATAATGGTGTTCCTTAGGGGTTGATTGTAGGACCACTGCTATTTAAAATGTGTATTAACCTTCTGCACTCTATTTATTTTACACTTGACTCATCCACCAGATACAATTAAAATATTACTGTTTGAAGAATTATTTTTGTAAATTCGCCAAAAAGTTACTATGAATGGTAAACATAACTTTTATATATCATTGTGTTTGGAATAAGCCAGAGAATAAGGAAAAATTTGTTGAAAGATTAAATAAAACATTTTTCATTGAGTAGAGGCCTATTTTAAATATAATCGGTCAGAAAGATCAATCGATTATTTTATTTTGTAATGAAATTAAAAATAAGAATAATAGAGTTTAGAGCTTTTAAAATACTTTATTACACTAAATGTGACTATAATAAATAATTTAAAAAATAGTCTTGAGGTTTAACAACATTTTTTTATTGAGTAGGCCTATTTTGAATATATAAAGTCAAACAAGTAAAAATAAATGTTTTTTTTAAATTTAAAAGTAGTAATGAAAATTATTAGAGCTTGGAAAATAGTTTTTACAGTAAATATGTCTGTTTAAATATGTCAATTGTATTTATATTTATTAAAAAATGTATGATAACAATAACATTTTTGTGAAATAATGGTACATTTAGTTTAAAAAGTTACCATTTCTCAACACAAATTAAAACAAGATTATTACATTATTTACATAAAAAAAATGTACACAAAAGTGCTTTACAAAACTGCAAACTGATAACGTAGGCCTACAATAAAAATAAATACCACTTGAAAAAGCGTAAACAAAAGTTACAAGATGCAAGATAACAGACGATGCTACTTGTATTTCTCTATCATGACTGGCAAACAGCTGCTCAACTTCAGAGAGATATAAAATATATTCCACAGCCATTATAATCTGTCATTGGCTTCTAAACTGTTTTAACAACATTGGCTGATTTCACACTTACCGACACGACACTGACACGATATCGGAACGATGTTGTCGGTCATGAAAACTAACTTAAACTTAAGAGTAGCTTTCACACTCACCGACATATCGGTGTCGTGTCGTTGCAGGCGCCTACATGTCGGCGAGCTGCTGGTCTCCCTTCTTTATCGGAACGATATCGTCTCAGTTTGTTTACTGGTTCCTATGGTAAGGTTAGGCCTAGAAAGTAATTTTAAGTCTAGGCCTAACCTAAAATCATTGTATGTATTTTGCCGTTAAGAAAGGTAAAATAAATTAAACAAACACACAATAATTTTACGTTAGGCCTAGACAGTGAACCAACATTTTATGTTTATTGAATGTATTTACAATTAATGGACATTTAACTTTGTTTACCATCTTAGCTTTGATGTTATAATTAATTCTACACCTTGATTATAATAACATTAAACGTATGGAAACAGTAAATATTTGTATAAAAAACAATATAATAATAAACGGCAATTTGAAAGATTAAAATTATGTGTGTATGTTGCCTTTAAGGCTGGTAAAAGAATTGAAGAAAAGGCGTGATGAACTTCGTTCCTGAAGGGGGTTCCACAACAGCACACATTTACTTTTTTTATTAGCTATGTAATTTGTTGGCAGACAGATTATGTTACTTAAACCTTTTTTTAACATCCTTGTTTGTCCTATCTGTATTTTTTGGGTCAATCTACATGATAGCTTGTACAATTGGTCGTCTCGGTATCGGCATCGAGTCGGTAAATGTGAAAGACGTCTGTCAATATCGGTACTATTGCTGTATCGGGTCGGTGTCGTGTCGGTGCCGTATCGGTGTCATGTCGTTAAGTGTGAAATCAGCCATTGAAGTCTCATTCGACCGAAAATCACGGATTCTACACTTGTTTAGAACATAGAAATCATATTAAAACGTGTGTCGGAATGAGTCGGACAGTGGAGCGCGACCGCAAATTAGCGTTGTCGTACTGAGTTCTCCTATGGCAAAAGGTTAATGACTTAACTTTCAGCATAAGCACTAGTAATGTTCTGTATGTAGATTACACGAAGATTGTATGAGAAGAGAATTTCTGCAACAGAATTTTTGAAATGCAAAACATAACCGCTGTATGACCTTAAATAAAATGTATCTATTCTTTTGAGTAATGTCTCCAGAACTGGGTTTTGGTTAAATGGCTACTTTATATACTTTGTTCGAGTTGAATGTCCTTCTGTAAAATTCAGGCAGTTATTTATATATTATGAATTAGATGAATTTATTTTACTAAAATATTTTATTGAAATTTATTACCTTTATCAAGCTTTCAGGGTTGTGTTCGTTGGACTGAAGGGTACTCAGTATGTGAATTCAGGCTTGTTAAATAATAACACATAAATTACTTTAAGAGAACATTGAAACATGATTATTAAGATAATGAAAAGAGTGCCAGTCTGTAAATTGTCTCGGTTAACACATTTTAACTTTACACGGTACTTTACCAGAATGCATCTACCATGTATAACAGTGACTACCTGAGAAATATTTTTGTACATAATTTCAGTTTTCCAAAGATTATCAAAGTATATTTGAAACTAGTAAGACTAATAAACAAACATAATTTTATTTTTCAACTTGAAAACATTTTCAGGTCAAACGGCTTACTGCTTATAGCACAACATATCTGGGCATTCCTTAAAGGGTTAAACAATATAAAATACTAAAAATAATTCGACCACGCAGCTGAACTGCTGACGTGAGTTAAGCAAATTTCCAAAATTAAGTTTATAGGCCTATGTTTTGGGGTTTCAACCAACAATTTGGGAAATAGGACTATTCACGACGGTGCTGAATAGCTGCAAAATGGTTTGCACGCCATTCCGCCGCATATTGGGAGTATCTTCAATACACAAAGCATTGCGTGCTTCGCATGCCAACCCCCTAATTGGGAGTATCTTCAATACACAATGCATTGCGTGCGTTGCATGCCAACCCCATGGTAGAATCCACCACATGGCTTTGAACCGGGTACTTCTATGGTATTTTACGTTTTGATCGATTTTGGGGGAACCAAGCGAGCTGTAAGGTCGCGTCAAAAAACAAAATGTACAGAATAACATCCTACATTTATATTTGTAGAAAAAACTCAAAAACAAATTCATTCTCGTAGAAAAAATCTCAAAAAATAGTTATTTCTGGTTAAAAAACGTGCTTCCAATTGTTGGATTTTTTTACTAACAAACTCGTCCAAGCGACGTAGACAGCCAATATGTGTACCAAATTTCAACCAATTCGGACTTAAAATGCGGCCGCTAGAGTGCGAACACACATATATATATATGATTTTTAATGACACCATAAAACGTGTTCTAGATACCATGATCGATGCTCATTTGCTACTCCCGACCTTGGGTTTTATTATAAGGGCCACTGCAATAGCTCATTTTTCCTATGGGAATTCGCTAACAAGTACAGTATTCTGTTTAATAACGTTTGTTTGTTATTTAGGTCTTGAAGTAGAACGGTCTTCCTCAGAGTCTTTAGTCCAGGTGTTTAAGCACATAGCTCCTGCATTACTCCAACTAGGCAGTCATCCTGACATATTGACGAGTCAGCTGTTCCGACCTCTCATAAAACAGATAACTCATTGGTTGTCTTCCAAATGGATGCTAAAGTCTTCGCAGACTGCTGTTTTGTTAGAGGCTATATGGGTAAGTTCGAGTCAAAGTTTCAGCAAACAGTCGGGTGAGGTTTGAGTAACTAATCAATATAAATACAATTGATTACCTAATATAAGCTCACTAACCCTTTTCTTTCTTCACATGTTACAAATGTATATTAACCAGATGTGTGTGAGATAGACTTTTTGAATTCGAGACGAGAATGGTATGTTGTTTAATACAAATTATCTAGATTGTGAAAAAGACAAGAGCTGAGGTTTAGGAACAAGCAAGAAACAAGAATTTATTAAATATAATTTAGCGAGATGGAGAAAAAACGAGAATAGCGTTTTAGGGACAAGGATGGACCAAAATTTTTACCTTGAGTTGAAAGCAAGAAATATCAAATAACTTTTATTTTCTCACTATACTATAGTATAGAGAAAGTATAGTGATCACAAAAACAAACAAAAATGATGTTGAGATGATTTTTGTGGAAATATCCGTTTTGGGACCCCCTGAGTCCAAAAAAGTGATTTTTACAAAATGTCTGTCTATATGCCTGTATGTAACAAAGCTAGAGAGAAAACTATTTGATCGATTTAGAATAATTTGCACCAAAGATGTCAATTAGGCCTGTATAGATGCACGAAAAAAGGTTTTGAAAAATTTTGAAAAACAACCCTCTTTTTTGCCAAAACACCTGCAAAAAATCAGTTATTATTTTTTTGTAGAAAAACCGCTCTAACGATTTTAATAAAATTTGTCTTATTTGTAGCCCTTCAAGTACTCTACCATATGCAAAAAACCGCATCTTCCAAAAAATTCTCGATTAGCTAATAATAATAATAATATCTGATTTTGGGGAGTTTTTTGGCCCAAAAGGGGGATGTTTTTCAAAATTTGTCAAAACATTTTCTCGTGGGTCTATATAGGCCTAATTGACATGTTTGGTACAAATTTGTTCGAAATCGATTTAATAGTTTCCTCTCTAGCTAATAATAATAATTTGTATTATTTACTCTCCTAATTTAATGTACTATCCCCTCTCCTTCTTTAATACAATTATAAAGTCACAGTTGGGGTTACATACGGGGGTTGGCGTGCGAAGCACGCAATTCATTTTTAATTGAAAATACTCCCAATATGGGGTTGGCGTTCAATGCACTGTGCGTCAGCCGCTTCTCATAGAGTTCAGTGTCAAGCTCACAAGTGCGTCCTTAGCAGTGAATCTGTTTAATAATTTAAATATGTTTGTGAGAAAGTATGTGCCAGTTTCTGGTACAGTTTATTTACATTACTGAAAGGAATACAATGTGTGTTGATAGGGTTCAAGTTTCTAGCCCTTCTGCCCGGGTTCACAATATGAATAAAACTACTATTCGTTAAGGTTGGTTGGGTTGAATTCAATGAATGATTAATGCAATCAGTGGTTCAGTGGTAACAGAAACTTTACTTTCCCAGAATCATATACAATTTAACTATAGCCTATCTAATATCTTATCGCTATACAAATTCTTATTAATTGTTGGCTCAAAAGACAGACCACCCTGGATATCAGTCCTTTGTTACAACCCTGGCCTATACCCTTGTTAATAGATTCAAATGTGGTTGTATAGAATGTCATGTGATCTATTTGCTCACCTTGTATATTCGCTGGTTCTCGAAAGATATTCCGTAGTATAATGTTCGACCCTCGTCGATCAGCAGCGATCTGTTCGAGACCCCGGTCCCTATCTCGTCACCAACCTCTCGACCACAGCACCCTGGTCCACCGACCACCCCAGACTGGCCCCGAATCTAGGTCAGCATCAAGTTTATATAGTAGACTTCCGCCTGCCTAAACTGACCTAAATCTTGGGTGTTATGCCAATGTCAGGCATTTCTACACTTCCTATTTCCATGTTCTGTCTTTTGACCAAACAATCTTACATAAAACATTGCTTAACTAACTATTATGTCATACTTGACCTACAATTAAACTAACCATTTCCTAAATCGTAACAGTGTTTGGATAAGTTAATTATTATCTTTTGATTTGCTATTGCTACTAAGTTTATGAAAGATATTTAAAATATAATGTATCTCATAGATATGTACCTTAACAGTTGACTATTGATTAATAAACCTTTACACTACATGTGCAACATTTTAATTTTTATATGATCCTTATATATTATTTCTCAAAGGTCTTTTTTTTTTGTCGCTAATCGATATCCCCCCTTAATTCTTTATCAAAATTAATGATTCAAACATCATTTTAAATCTTATGTTCCCCGTTATTGACGGAAAATAGACAAATAGCTTAAATTAATGTTTTCGCTAAAAAAATGTATAAAAAAAACTTTCCTATGAAAGCTCATATGATTCCTAATAAAAGGCGCCATCTATTAACAATATGTTTAATTAGCATTTGTTTACATTCTATATGCAAGTATAATCTTTTAAGCAAATCAATCAAATTAAATCAATGTGAAGCGTTATACATTTTTATAAACTCTTATTTATAAACTCTTAGTAAATAAATAAATGTAATTAACTGAATTAAATCTATGTATTAAATCAGGTAAGTTTAGGACTACTCCGAAATATTTGCACGGGTCAGCTAGTTATATTTATTTGTAGTTAGGCCTAAGTAAATAATAAGCATTATTTATTTTATTAAAACACCGAGGATCAACTCCTATAAAAGCGAGTGTATGTACATACGTGAGTAACAATATAATATAATAGCTGATTTCACCCATCACCTGTAATACGTCAACAAAACGTAGTGTAGATTATACTTTGGGGTTATGTTTACAACTTCAATTAATAAAAGTCTTGTGAAGTTGTTTTTCTTAAAATATGAGTTAAAGTGCTTAGGTAGGCTATATACATTATAAAATTTGCTTCGAGGTTATAAAATGAATATGAATACAACCTGTTATTATCAATATATTCATTTATAGAACTTTAAAGAATAGATACACATTCGTTTAACTTCGGAAACATTCGTACATCTTTGTATAACATACAAACATATTTGATTATTAATTTCTTCATTATAATATTAATAATTTCTAAATAATTTGATCTATCAATATGAAGTCAATTAAAATCAATTAGAAATCAATTAAAAGTTAATATAGTGGAGACCCGCTAATCCGAACTAATTAGTGTTCGGAATAGGCGGATTTCATAAATAATATCAACGTATTGACATGTTAATGGGTAAATAATGTGCGGGGACATCTACTAACGTCAGCTCTATACAGCGTTGATCGGCTTATGAACAGGTTCAGTGAAAGTCGGAAAGGAAATGCATTTCCTTCGATGACTCATAGCGCCGAGACATTACCTACCCCTCTCCCTCCCGCGTTTCAAACATATTTATGAATCACTGCACTGAGCACTAGTCTAGTCTTATCTAGTTCAGTGTTTACTCTAGGGGACTTTGATAAACTGTGTGCGCTTATTGCAAATTTATTGTAAATCTTTGTTAGTGAGTGTAGAGTTACTTTACCGAGTCACTGTGCCGTTTTTTATGTTCGTAGTCCTTGACGTCAACTGTTAAACATGAAACATGGCAAGTAAACGAAGTCAATCTTTTTGTTCTTTAAAAAAACACTTGAATTCAACTTGAAAACTATATTTAACTATTTTGTATAACAATAAATGTACGTTTTTTCACGAACGTCTTTTCAATTTCTCCTGTTCTTTAAGTTTAAAAAATCGGTATTTTTTCTGAACTCTGTTTGGAATAGGCGGATTTTTGGATTAGCGGGACTCTACTGTATTTTAACTTTATTTAGATATATATAATCCAAATACCACTCACTGACTCGCTCATCACGAAATCTCAAAGACCACCGAACGGATTGGAATGAAATTTTGTATGTAGCTTCCTCTAGGGCCGTAGGTGCTCGCTAAGAAAGGTTTTCAAAAATTTCAAAATTTTAAGGGACTTTTGGTGGTTAAAGTTACTAAAATCCCCATAAGAAATACATAGTATAATATATTTATTGACATATTTCTTTGGTTAATATACATTTAACTTCGATTTTATAACGTTAGGCGTTACAAAAATATAAAATGTAAAATGAATTTAATATAACTTGTTAAAAATAATAAATAAAATATTGTTTTTAGGTTAAGCCTATACTAGTTTTCTTTACCTGTTGTCTTTTTACAACTTATAACTCAGGATCGTGAGGTTCCTGAACAAGTACTTGCTGGAACTGGAATATAGGATGATGAAATTAAACTATAATGGTTCACATAACAACTGATTTTTTATTGGCCGCTTTAGCCCTGCATGTTATTTTTTTTTTTTATATCGAGTTACAAAAAAAAAATTTACAATCTTATAAATCACTTTGACCAAAAATGTAGCCAAACAAATAACATAAATCAATTTAAATTTAAAAAAATATATAGTACATATAGATATTTTATACTTACGAAAAGGCAGACACATAAACTAATTAATTTTAAAAAAAGGAAAAAGAAAACCCCACTCGCATGCGCAACACTTCGTAGCTAGTTCATGTTCGAATTACTATCACATTACTTATTTAAGAAACTTGAAAAGTTCGCTGATCGTAGTGCACATCATTGTCTATGATAACTATTAATTCTAATAAGAATTCAAATCAGTTCTTCAATAACTCGCTAAAAACACCCTTTACGACTTTGTAGCAATAAATGTTACATATTTAAACTGTTAATTAATGCGCAGCGCGCAACACTTCAAGCATGTTCACCGCTTGGACTCTCGTTGACAAGTGCCGTTAGCGTTCTTTCCCACCGCTACATCCAGCCGGCGTCTATCCTCTCTCCACCAATCAGAAACGTCTGACGACACAGATGTTCATAAGTTGTGTCAGATCTTTTGGTTGCTAGCTACACGTTCTTTCTGGATCTTGCATGTGGAAAAGCACGTAGACCATTTTTCCAGGAAATAGCTTGCAGGTGTTCGCTTCTTATCTCGTCTAGACTGGTGTAGACATTATTTTTCTAAATGCGTCTCGAAACTCGTAGCCTATACTTTCCGCGTCTTAAAGTCATTGCATAAAC
>JAGFPH010002326.1:147447-157809 GCA_018207615.1 Philaenus spumarius | reverse complement strand
TCCTGGACCTATGATTTGTAAAATAGCCAAGCGCTTCGACAAAAAGCGACTAAATCTGTCAAAAGTGCGTAAAACTATGAAGTACAACGAATATAGAAGAAAACTCAGGCAAGATCAACTGAGAGAAGAAGAGATAAAGAAAAAAGAAGAGTGATTGACATATGGAGCAGGTTGTTTTTAAACAACAAAATATTCGGTATGCTGAGTTCTGATCTTTTCATATTTTATGTCATTTTCAACATTTATCTAGGCCTACACTCATTTATGGATTCTAAATTTATTTTATGTCTTTCAGTAATGTTCATAAGTTCTGTATTGTTGTGGCTAATAATACTAAAAACGTAACCTGAGTTGTTTACATTCATAAACTCCTTACAACACAAAAATATTGGTTGAATCCAATGCCCTACTTTGATTAAGGATTTAAGCAAGTTTGATTTTTCTGTGTTTTTTAAGTAAAAAATTGACATATCTCAGGAAGTACTTACAGCAAACAGGTGAAATTTGTACCATATATTCCTGATTAGTTTATCTAAATATTTAGGAAGAATTCTGTCCATATCTAGGATAGGAGCTGTGTAATATTTTTTTTTTTTTAGCATATATGCGAAAAAAATAATTTGTTTAGTAAATAATGTTTTAATGAAGATAGAGTCAAATGCTCTCTTAAATATTTAGAGTAACAAAATGTGAACAAAATGACACTAATTTCATCAAATTCCAACTGTTAGATCCGGAGATATATGAAATTCTGTAAACCCCCATTTATATATATATATGTATATATATATATATAGTGTATTTACAGTAGAGTCCCGATATTTCGAGTTGAATGGGACCGAGAGTACCTCGGATTGTGAAAAACTCAAATTACACAGAATATGTAGAGGTTAAGATAAATCTACTATTTATAGTCCTCGTATCTCCGAAAAATTTTGAAGTTTTATTAAATATACACTATTTTATATTGAACACTAAGGTAAAAAAGTAATTTTATACACAGTAAAAAATAGAAACTTACTTATTAAACAAATCATAAATAGATTTTTGTTTAACTACACTGCAACGTTTACGAGGTGCGATGTCACGCTAACGACAGAGTAATACGGTATCGGCTACAGTAGCTTCGGGTTGTTGTTCAACGTAGCGTAGCGCTGCATCCAAAGCTGTGAATCCTCGCTATGAGTCATATCAGGTTGAGCGTATGTACAAATGTAAACACATTCAGAGAATTCTCGGAAGGCAAAATTCTTGGAAACCGATACCGCGTCTAGAATTACAATACGTGTACAATCACGTAAGTCCTGCCCCTATGTCTAGCCTCCTTTCTACCAGACAGTGACCTATTTATCCAGCGATCCCTTTCATAGCACAAGATTTTATTTTTAGTGTTGAAAAAAAACTTCTAATTAAAGAAGTTGATTTCGAATTATCCATAATTTTTTTACATTGATATCATATAAAGTTCAGGGGACCGAACCAAAACTTGGAATTTCGAATTAAAGTCGTTTGAATTATCCAAGTTCTACTGTTATATACAAAAATAACATCGAAACAAACTTTTCCCGGCACTGCCGTATTCCCCGCCCCTCTCTTACAAGGTCGCTCGGCACTAAACCGGGTGTGTAGTTTGTCATTGATGCTCTGCCCAATCTCTGTCTGTTGTTAAATCTCGACAACACCTTTTGTAAACAGAACAGAACAATCATATTGTTTATTGACACTTATACTGCGCATAACGCTATCCCACTTATATGAACAACGTTACGGTTATTTTTTTCCCCCGGAACATGACTTTAGTTGTACAGCCAATGGATCAGGGCATTATAAAAAAATGTTAAGCATTTATACCGGCGACTTATTGTACAAATGCTCTTGCAGATTTATTGTAAAACAAAAATTTAAAGATTGGTATCTTTCAAGCAGCAAGAATGTGTCACAATGCATGGTCACATTCAATGCTATTTGTGGCTCGAATTACACGGAACCTCAGATTATCGAGACTCGAATTACCGAGACTCTAATATATATATATATATATATATACAAATATTTGGAGTTTGACAGTGTATAATATCTATCTGTCCTGTTATAAGCAAATAAAACAAAAATCAGGATGATATTTTTGAAATTAGTCAATTTAGTATTTTCAGTAGAACATTCCCTTAACATAACATCTTTTTCAATGTCATCACATAATGTTCAGCGGAGCTTTAATGTACATTTGTGTATGTTAATTAATATTTACTGCACTGTGCGTTTACAGCTTCTACGATGCCACCAAGTGGCTGTTGTCCATCAGCCTCAGTTCTGCTACTCCGGTGTTGGAGTCGCTCAGAGGAGAACAGTTCCAGCATAATGTCATGAGTGCTCAAGAAGAAGCCGAGTACACAGTGTTAAAGTGCAAAGCTCTTGTTCAGCTGTTCCAGTTTGTTAGTATCGAGGCATGTGTCAAGGATTTACCTGACGAGTTCTGGTCCGCTCATTGGTGGGCCGCTGTCAGTAGGTAAGTGTTTTGCTTTATAAATTGGTTTAATAACGTTTGAGTTTGGTTGTGTCTTACATTATTAGGGAATTTCTATAGGAAAGATGAGCTATTGCAGTAACTCTTATGATGAGGCCAAAATTCGGAAGAGGTCAATGTACACCGATCATGGTTCCCAGAACACGTTTTGGGGTGTCATAAAACAGTTTATTTATATATGTGTTCGCACTCTAAAAGCCACATTATTATACCTCCGATTTGGTCCAAATTTGGTACACACCTTGGTTTTCATAGACACTCAGACTGCTTCATTAGGGAAAAATCCAACAACCGGAATCATGTTTTTTGACTGGAAGTAACTGCATTTTAAAGATTTTTTCGTACTAGCATTAATTATTTTGGAGATTTTATTTACAGGAATTAATATAGGAAATTATTCTGCACATTTTGTTTTTACACCACCTTATAACCGGTCCAGTTCCGCCAAAATCGAAGAAAACGTAATACCATAAAAGTACCCGGTAATTTTGACCACACAAAGCGGTTTTGTCCTCTGCGAGTGAAGCGAAGCAGTCCATAATTCGATGCCGTAAGTTCGTGGTGCAAACTCGCAAAGCAAGTTTTGCCGGGGCTGGAGGCTGAGGTGCAAACAAATTCTACTAATGTACGCGCATACAGCTATTCATCGCTCTCGTGAGTAGACGTTTAAATAAAATGTTATATGTTATTCACGTTTCTACAGCACCAAACTTTATCTCCATCAAAACAGACACTAGCTTCCCCTTTCGCGGACATTTTTCTACTCACAAAAAGTAACTGAAAACGCAACTGGTCACTGTCAGTGTCAATACTAAACTGGCCCAAAGACACCAGGAAAAGAGATTTCAAAATGGTAGTGAGGGGGTAAGATTGTGACATTGACGCCTTAGCTGTGTAAACTAAGTAGGGCGCTGGCCGCTTGAAACAGTATGGTGTGATCATAGAATCCTTGGCCGAGATTGCATACAACTGGTCAATGACCTGTCAAGTTAGCAGGGTTTCACTGCAGTTTGTTTTTTCTGAGTTAATGTAGCAAGCACCCCTGTAGACGCGAGTTTATAGTTAGGTTTGAGCAACGACCAACTGAACTTTGATTCGAACACCCTGTATGACGCAGCAATAACAATTCAGAATGCCCGCGGCGTATTGTAGTTTTATTTTGAGTTCTGTTCGATAACACACAACCAGTCGATATCCGGGAGTCGTAAGATGCGCATCTACTTACTGTGATTTTTAAATGTGTTGTGTGTTATGTGTTTGTGTATGTGTATTTAACGTTTTGACGACCTTCATGTGTAGAGGGACTTTCTAATGATGAGATAAATTCTCGAAACGCGTCAAAAACTTTAAACAAAGAGGTACACTGACGGAAAATAAAAGGTATTGTACTTTATTATACATATTAGTGACCTGGATACTAGAAAAATGAATGAATTTTTTGAAAGAGTTTAGACGTGTGTCAAGCTGCGTCTTTTGTACTATTGGGAACGTGGCCTAATAATATCCTCAATAGTGTTAGAAAATGATTTAGTACAGTAAAGTAACTATACTGTATAAATAATTTCAATTTGAATAAAAATATTATCGACGGATTTCCAAGATATATCCAGATTAAGAAGAGTAAGAGTAGTGCATGACCAACGGTCTTTGCTATATAAAGAAATTCAACAAAGAACAAAGTGAGCTGCGATGTGAAAGTGCAAGTCTAAAGGACGGTATTTTAAATAAAAAACCAGCCAATATGTAATAGAATTATTAACTTATTTTATGCTCTCATTTACGTAAAGAATTGATAATTTTTATTCTTGTAGTATTAAGTATGGCGTTCTCA
Source organism: Philaenus spumarius (assembly GCA_018207615.1). Classification (NCBI taxonomy): domain Eukaryota; kingdom Metazoa; phylum Arthropoda; class Insecta; order Hemiptera; family Aphrophoridae; genus Philaenus; species Philaenus spumarius. Next base: position 153,454 of record JAGFPH010002326.1, on the reverse strand, counting down.
TATAATTCTTTGTATTTAAATAATTTGTTTTATTAAAATATAATTTCAATAAATAATGTGTGCCAGGTTTTTGCAAACATACCCTATATGTGTCCGTCTATTTCTTGGTTTCACCTAAGTCGTCTTCCATGTTCAGTACCTTCCAGCCCAAACGGACTCATCCCCAGAGATGAAATACAAATTCTTTTGATTTAAAATTCAATCAAATTAACAAGCCAAAGTAAATTCATTATCATTATTGTATTTTTTTGTTTTGTAAACTTAAAGATACAAAAATGGTGCATCCAAAGAGGGCTGTTTTAACTTAATGTTTAGCTAAATAATTTTTTTCAACGTAATTACAGCGTTCACACCATTCTCTGTCTATTGCATCCAACAGATTGACTGTATTTCTCGGCTAATAGCTCCCGTTGGAATGTAAAGTGACCTCTGATTTTCTTTCTATTACTTGCCAACAGGTGTAATTTCTAGTTCTCAAAAGGTAGCAATTTTAACTTCCGGCGTTCTACATCAGCAAATAATTAGTAATGTTCCAATTTTAATTCACCATAACTATCGTACAATTATAAGTTGTCTTTCCATTATATAATTTTTTTTGTACTTCACCAAATAAAATCATATTACAACAATTATTGTTAAGGTGGATGAACCTAATTATTATTATTCAATCTGTTTCTAGTTGTGTTTTCACTCCAAACAAAGCGGGCTTTGGTATAAACAATCAAGACATAGTCAGCAAGCTGCCGGAACTAATGTGTCAGTTGCTTAGAGTACTGAACACGACATTGAAGAGTTGCCATCTGCAGGACTTGTACTCGGCTTTAGACAGTAGTGAACCAGCTGACTGTGAAGCAGTTTGTTCTAGCCTCAAAGGTGTCTTCAACGGAGAACAGAACGTCACAACTGAAATGAAGAATCAACTGCAAGGATTGGTAGTGCTTCATCGGTGCGGCGTATTCACCCATTTGGAGATGGTAATTATTTGTTATTTTTTGGTAAAGATTTTACGAGCTTAAAATTTTTATTTCATGCCGATTGGTCCAATGAAGATGGAGCGCAGCATATAGCAGTCGTCCTGTCGTCCACGCAAAAAACTCTGGCGTAGGGTCCCCCCTATCATGAACCAAGTGCCTCTGTCCTAATCAGTTGTCATTTCCACGAAAAAATCTTAGTAATACAATAATCTGTTTGCATTTGTTTGGTGAGCAAGGGGTGGATCCTTCTAGTCTATATATATAAAATTCAATGTATGTCCGTCTGTTTGTACGTTTGTCTGTTTGTATGTTTGTCCTTTATGCGTTACCAAACCACCCATCCGATTGCTTTGAAATTTTGCATAGTAACACAGGTTAACCCTGGGAAGGTTTTAGGCCATTTACCGAAGTCCTAGGACATTAGGGCTACGCCCCAGTGGCCCTCAAAGTTTCAATGTTAATCTTATGGAAGGTCAATCTTAAGGAAGAAGAAGAAAGATTTCTTTTGATTTTATCAGGGGCACAAAAAACAGCTGTTCGTATGAAAAGCTTAAAACAGCTGATTTTGATCAACAACTGATTTGGATCAAAAACTGAATATAATTTTAAGTTAGGCCTACAATGAACTAAAACACCAATTAATTATTGGGCTAATTATTTAAGATATATAAAAGCCAAATACCACTCACTGACTGAACACTTAAAAAGAATACAATTACGTTAAAAAGACTGAAAATAACAACCACCACGGGCAACGCCGTACGGGTCAGCTAGTATAGCTATAAAAATAATACTTTTTTACGTTTTTAATATTTTGGCTATAAATATGTTTTGTTTTTTTTTTTTTGTAATAGAAGCATAAATTGTGTTTGTAAGTATGAGATGTGGCCATCTATGATAGTCCGGGTGCCTTAGAGGGAGTCTTCCATGTATTGGGTGTCCCTTATATCACAAAACATACACATACACTTAGTGGACAGGAGAAAAAATATAGAAGGCGGGAGTTTTGAAAACATGAGAAATAATTAAACGAAAGAAATTGTTGAAAAATATAAGAGTAGAATCCAAGCTACACAGTTGGAAATAGGCAAGTACTTTGTCAGGTAAAAAATATTCAGAAATTGAATTACAGACATTTGCGAGAAGAAGCTGAATAGTATGGACACTTGAACTAGCTTGTAGTGTCAACGAAAGGACCGAACGAATGTTGACGCTACGTCCGAGTGACGTTATAAAGGTGTACCAACAGGAAATCGTATTTTTGTTACCTTGAGTGAATGGATAAACAACTGTAAAGTCTATTATTGAATTGGCAACATTATTCATGACGTTTATTGAAAAGATAAAACTATAATTTTCTTTAAATGTACAGTAGGGTCCCGATAATTGGAGCTGAGGCCACCTACAATTATAAATTAGGTAATTGGTTAATGTGTAAAGTTTTAATGAGTAAATGTAGTCTGTAATAAAATAACAAACTGCATGAAAAACACTAAAATTACAGTACGTATTAAAACATTAACTTGTTGTATTTAAAAACACGCAACAATTTTAAAGAGTCAACATTACTGTGGGGGGGGGGGGGGGTGAACTGTCTGATCACAACTACGTAAATGTCTCGCCAGGCTAAACGATTGAGTCTCACCTCGCTTCACTATTGTTCAAACACTTTTCCAGCAAGGTCATATTTTTAGTTACACACAGCACATAACTGACACCACATACCATGTGAATTGTTCCTTAGGAGGAGTGGGTAAGTTAGCAGTATTGCTTGTAGTAGAACCCCCCCCCCCCCCTCTGCCGACTTTGATTGGACCCGCCGGAGGTTTTACATGTGAAAAAAAATACGTAGTTTGTTTATTTCGCGGTTTGATTCTGAGGGGAGAAAATAGGTGACCTGAAATCAAAGGAAAGGGGGAATACTAACATTTTTCGAGTTCTGAGAAAACTGAATTCAAAGTTTGACGTTGATATTTTGTAGATTTATGATGTTAGCGAGTGATTAAAATATATATTGACGCTAAAACAGGGGTTTATAATAATGTAAAAGATAACGATTTGGCCTGACCTAAAATAAAAATGACTTTGAGGTATTAGCCGAGGCCTTTAAAATCAAGTTCAACTGTATAATGAATTATCAATGTTCCTGAATTAATGGTGAACATTTTAAAGAAATTAACAAGAAGATTTTGATCTTGGTGAGGCCTAACAAATTACATTCGGATATAACCTCCTTAAGATTTTTAAAAAAATATTTCATCTAAATGTTATTTTGAGTATGCAAGATCTTAATAGACAATCACCTGATCTTAAATCGTAAAGTGATCAAACAAAATTAAACATAATAAACTCAATTCCAAACAATATAGAATTTATATCCATTTTGATATGGCCTTTTGTCATATTGAGTGATTACCACCAATCAATATTTGAATTTATTAATTGATTCTAATAAATGTATTTGTCTTTATTATGGGTCTCCGGGTAGTGATTTTTTGGTTCGGGTCGGGTAGTGAAATTTTTCACCCGAGTCTAATTGGGTAGTAAACGAAAACTAATGATGTTATATTTAGAAAATACAACTTTTTCCTTTGACTTTAGCACTTATCTCAGAATTCATAAATATTATATTAATACTGTAGGGCTAGGCCTACTTAGTAAGTTATTAGGTTACTAAAAACGTAATCAGCCTAACCAAACTAAATTATTTATTAGGCTAATTGAAATATTTTTTCTATTCCTAAAAGTATTCCTAGTGATTTCTGATGTGGATTTATTTTCCGTTCGATTTGTATTGGTATTCCTCTCATGGTCGCTATCTGTTACAAAACTCATAGCCCTAGCTGTACTAGGACCGGCTACACCATTATTTCTAGTAATAAAATTGCATATTTTAGGAAATCTAAACTACACAGTACAACAACAATAAAAACAAAAAACTACGGAGCTAATAAAGTAACACAAATTTAAACAAATTTATTTATTTTTACACAAATTGTAAACAACAAAAACATTGACTGTGATGTGAAACAAATGAATCTGATGTTCATTATAACATCAAACAACAATGAATCACAAAGACAGGCTACTAAACAGAGTAAAACAAAAGAGAACTGTTATGACGTTTTGACTAAGAACCTTTCCGCCGAAAACTGTTACGCCGACTGGGTAAAATTAATGTTGACATTTCAGCGTAGCATTTCATTTCTGGTAACATGCTTTTATGCAATTCAAGCTTCGGCTTTAGTTTAGAAATCTGACAGAATATTATATCGCAGTATCAAAGAAAAGATTCTCTTTTCTTCTGAGGAAATTATTGGTTAGTCAATTCCGAAATAATGAATTGCAAGACGATATTATTACGTGTCTTTACTGCTTAGGTTTTTGACTTTTTTTCATCAGAATAATTATGTTTTCTATGTGACTTGAAGTAAACGACAGTTGTCTAGCTGTTTTAACCAAGGTGACGTTTTGATTCCATATTTTTGTTTCATTTGTTGAGTCGAGATCATTTGTTGTGATTATAATATGAATAAAGAAGGTTGGATAATTTTCTAAGTTTCAATTGTTGACATATTGTCTTTATTTTTTATATTGAAATAACTTTTTATCAACTCATTTTTGCGTTTTACCTATAAGGAAATTTAATTATTAATTTTAATTCCTCACTACCCGAATTTATCGGGTATAGCCAAAATACTCGACCGTATTTCAACGTATATTTCAGACCTGCCCCACCCTCGGGTAGTGAAAAAAACCCGCTCGAAACCCAAAGTTTCGGGTACCTGCAGACTCCTAGTCTTTATATAACTTGAGAAAAGGATGCACCGACCTTTTTGCCCGAGATAAGCTTTATTATATATGTTTATGAACAATTTAACAATATCTTGCAATGACAAACTATGTTATATTATAATAAAAATAAGCAAGAAAGAACAATGAATGTGTTGGATATTTTAAACTTAACTGTATTAAATAACTGAACTATATTTAAAGACTTTCTGACTACGAACTTTTTTGTATTGATATAAATCAGTTGATGAGCATTTGTTGTTATTATTATTATAGTGAATGTTGTGTTTTTTCTTGTTTGGAAAATTGATATTTTAAAGAAATAAATCAAATACTTTGTTATTGTAATCATGTTTTTCTTATGTGCTCTAGTAAAATTGTAGTTTACTTGATGACCCTAATTGAGACAATAATATACTGACTCTGCTTTCATTTGTTAGGAATTTTATGAGTGTCCATACAGAAATATTCTTTTGTTGTTCGTCAGAAAACCGACAGCGATTGGATCACATTCGTTCAATGTAAAACGTCCGTAATAACCTAAATCTATTCTTCGACACATATATTTTTGCTGTCACAATGCACAACACAAATATTTGTTGGTGTGGGCCAGGCTTTAGATTTAAATAAGGTAGTCTACATTTAGTAATTTGAGTTAGCTTTGAATTAAGTGTCCTATTTTAGAAGGCAGCCTCAATTAATAATTAATGTTTGATTTAAAATTTCAATGTTTTATACACAGGCACACGATTGGAAAGGAGAAACTATCTTAAAAGCAATCACAGATGAGCTAACAGACGAGTCAGACATGACAGTAGAGCCTAATCTTGCTGCTTTAAACTATGTAAAGTCACTGCTTAACTTTTCTCTTCTTCTACAAATAGATGTAAGTAACAAGAAAAATATTATATTTATTATTAATTACTAGTAAGCCCCGTGAAAAATCACAGGTTGATTAATTAGATACACATTAGAAATACATCATTTAAAAACAAACTATTTAAAAGCAACATTAAGGCCTAGTTATCTAGACCTACCTAATTATGCTGATGGGGATTTTTAACTCTGTAAATGTGTAAGCTACAAAGTACTTGCCCTTTGTAATGGTTGAGATTTAGCTTAGTGTAACTAAAGTCTGAATGCTTTCAATTTTCTCCAGTCTTTGAAATGAAAGTCCCAGCCACCTAACGCTGAATATTCGTGTTTTCAAAATTCTTTTGTCTAAAACAAAAGCTTCCTGC
>JAGFPH010002326.1:134952-147347 GCA_018207615.1 Philaenus spumarius | reverse complement strand
ATATTCGTGTTTTCAAAATTCTTTTGTCTAAAACAAAAGCTTCCTGCTGTCAAATGTTTGAAGGTTATTAATTTTTACTAAACGAACGTAAAATATGTCACGTAGACTGATTGAATTGATTTCTGTACAGGTAACATTGGTTCTGGAATGTGTTCTGGATTCAAAACAACTCAAAGATTGCAAAACCTTGTGTGCGGTTACTAAAGGGGAACACTTCACAAAGTTGTTCGAGGGTCAGCTGTTGGATCACTTGTTAGAAGACCCGTTGTTGCAATGCGTTGATCATCTGTTGAGTGAGCTTAACCTTTATAAAGTGGATTTGGTTAGGTTGCTGGTGAAGCACTGCGAATATGTTCCATCAAAAGTGAACAGGTCTGTATCAAGGTTTGGTTAGATTATATTAATTTACTTATATGTAAGCAATAAGTGTTCAGGTAATTACAACGTCCATGACTTCTAATTTCCTTTCATTGCGCATTCCATCGACAGATCTTCTCACTCATTTGAGGTAAAATGTTAACCCTTCCCGCGCTGTAGATGAATATAACCACTAAGTTTGACTTTGCTCAAAACGCTGAGGACAAATATACTTGACTTTAAACATTGAGTGTATTGTCAGGACTAAATAGTTTTCAGTTTTGCCGCTCGAGTGCAGCAGTTTTTGGGTAACATATCCCTTGGTTAAAAAACATAGTGGCGGTCGACTCCGAATTCCGACTGTTGTGGAAGGAGAACCTAAGTTGGCGCGCTACACCACTGATGCTCTGTTTCAAAAGACGCTAACGCTGTAGACGAAGTACCTCGCAAGTCAGTTCCGTGCAGACACTGTGCGAAACTGTACTGCGTTCGTTGTTTTATTGTTTTTTGGCAGACAACACTTTATGCAAGGAGAGAAAAGGGCACTGGTAGATGTGTTGTTTGCACTCAACAAGGAATGAGAAAGGAAACGATCTACCTTTGCAAGACCTGCACCTTGCGGCCCAACCTACACCCCGATGCGTGATTCAAAGGGTACCATACCCTGAGCTGTAAAAACAATGTAACACAACCATGGTTATATGTTCTTTTTTATTTCAATTCTTACAATATTTTATAATAACCACAGAGAAGAAAAATACAGAGGAAACATCTAAGCGTGCGCGAATCGGGTGTCTAACACTCGACACTGGTATCTACATTTGTAGTTCCCAGAGTGCCATGAGAGGGCAGCATCGTCGCTGGCCCCTCCCCTACCCCCTCGCCGCCCGCGGCTAGCCCCTCGTCCCCTCCAACACCACACGACACTCGCCTGACTCCCTGGCTGTCCCCGCTGCTACAATAAGTAATTGTATAGGAAACTTGTCACAAACATGTTCTGTATTTGATTGTTATGTAGCAATAAAAAAAATGTAAAACACTTGAACAATGGTACAAAATAAGTTATATGGATTATCAAAGTACTGTAAAGCAATAAATGTTTTAATTATACTTTAATTAAAACTCTTAAATCCTTATAATAGTTGCGGGAAATGATATTATTTTTAGTACACAGGATTATAAAAGAAAATATGATGCAGTTGAACGTGTTTAATCTCTTGGTAGGAATGATAAAATGGTTTTCAATTACTGTAATTCATAGACTATAAAAAATACTGTAGCCTACTCTACTTAAACATAATAATTTGGTCATTTCATAATATAAAGACGATAACAAATTACCAAATTATACAATTGTATTTTTAGAATGAATCTATTGACTATCGACTGTTTGATAAATGATTGGTATAAGATAGTATTACCTTCAACAGTAAACTATGAGCATATATTATTTTCAAAGTAGGCCTAGTAGAAAGCACAAAACAATCTAAAGAGCATTCCCTCCCGTCAATACGAAAAAATAGGTATACATTCAAAATGTAAACTGAATGAAAATGTACATATAATCAAAAGACCTATATACAGTTCTATGAAAATAAAACTTAAATCAAAAAAGTTATATAATGTTAAAATTGTACAGTAATGCAATATTCAACCTGTAATAAAATGACTTGACACAAAACAAAAAAGTTATTTAAAATAAATTTACATATCAACTGAAATAACTAGATTTACAAATACCCTACATTTACTAAGTACAGTAATGCAAAAACTAACCCTTCTTTAAAATTTAACTTATAAAAGGTTTTCTACTTTGAACAATAGGCTAGAATATTACAAATACACAGATAAACTTGGTAAAACTAATAAAATCTTGTAAAACAATGAGTGAATATGTGCTCTTACAATAAATCCAATGTTAATGCTATATTAAATATAAGTTTTCCATATATATATATGTAACTTAAATATTAACTATTTAGAAAACTAACATAGGCTAGCATTAAAGAACAACAAATGAATAATTAACGACTAAACTCATAATATTTACATTGATTTACATATCCAAGGGTGTGCAATGTTAATGGGTACTTTTCCATTATGTTCAATTCAAAAGATCACTGATTTGAACAAACAGCACATCTTAAATAAATTTACATATCAACTGAAGTAACTAGATTTACAAATACCCTACATTTACTAAGTACAGTAATGCAAAAAACTAACCCTTCTTTAAAATGTAACTTATAAAAGGTTTTCTACTTTAAACAATAGGCTAGAATATTACAAATACACAGATAAGCTTCGTAAAACTCATAAAACCTTGTAAAACAATGAGTGAATAGGCCTATGTGCTCTTACAATAAATGCAATGTTAATGCTATATTAATTATAAGTTTTCCATTTATATATACATACGATGGTACCTTTACACTTTTCAAAATCGGGTTGTGAACTACCCGAACATACAAGCACAACAATTTTATTAGTTTATATATTTTAAAGTGTAAAGAGCCGGTTTTATGTTCCGATTATACATTTAGGGGGCTAACAAATCCATAACTCGTCGGGAAGTATTATTTTGAGTGTAATTAAGTATAGGATATTTACAATTCACTTTCACTAAAAAAAAACTGTCTGCGTCGGACCAGACGGTGGAATTTATACTTCTATATATATATAAGTTATATATTGTATATATATAATAATCGTATATTATTAAAATGAATATTGTTTAGCCTAAGGTTTTGTTTCGCCAGATACTAACAATATAATTTAACTTTCGCAACTAGAAACAGAGCCCACACTGCGCGACGGGTCCTGAGTGCTAATGCTGATTTAAAACATCATCGTAATAAACTCGCTGCCAAAAAATAATTAATGGCCCTAGATGAACAACAACCAAATATTATTAAAATTTGAACTTTTACCTACATTTTTCCCGCAGGAATTTTTTTCCTGACAAAAAAAAAAGAAAAAAGTTTACCGCTTTGTATATTTTCGACTAGACAACCATAACATAAGAACGTTTATTAATATAAAATAAATAGTAGAAAATTGTTTAGAACATTCATATTTACACTGTAGACCAGTAAAAATAGACAAAAAAGGGCAAAAGTAGGTAACCCGGTGCAGGTTAACCGATTTTTTTTTTATTTCTTCGTCTTGGCACGTAGATTAAAGTTTAAAAAAAAATTTTTTTTGCTCTTTGTTTTTTTTTTTTTTTTGGGAAATGTACCGGAAAAATGCAAAATGTTTCAGAAAAAAAATCAAATTCTAATATCTCAACTTCTAAAACGAATTTTTGGTTGAAACTGGTTATTTTGAGTTTTTGGAAGCAAATGATCACAAGTATATATAAAATTTTAAAATTCAACATGTCAGATACTAAATGGCTGCCATTTTCCTAAAAAATTAAACGGTTTTTGAGTTTAAAAAAAATATTTCTTATGTAAATTCTTTTTTATTTAATTTTTAGTCACTAATCATGAATATGAGATTAAAATAAGAAAAAAGAAACAAGCTTGCCCAAAATGCCCGCCTTAAAAGTGACAAATCATTAGATTTTTAGGGATTTTTAAGTGTATTCCAGTAAAAATATAAACCCCGGTGCAGATTAACCGATTTGTATGATTTTTTGTTTTATTTTTCCTCGCAACGTAGATTAAAGTTAAAACAATATTTTGTACTGTCCTTTTTTTGGAAATTTAGCAGAAAAGTTATAAAATGTTCCAAACAATTTTTAAATTCTAATTTCTCAACTTCTAAAACTAATTTTTGGATGAAATCCACTTATAATGTACCGGTATTTATTTTGCTTTATATATTTATATTCATTTTATAACCTCAAATTAAATCATGCAACGAATTATAACCTACATTAGTACAAAATTGTTTATGCCATCAGCTTGACAATTAAAACGAATCTCCATAAGAATAACATTGCAACTTTGATGGTAATTCCAAATAATTAGCTTCGAAGCTACATTAGAACACAAAATGTTTGTAATAAAAAAACTGTCAAGTATTTACTTCAGTAAGAGTCAGTGAATAAAAATCAGGAATTAAATTATTAGATAAACATTTGTACAAAACATACTCTAATAAGTTTAAAATGTTTAAAACTTGTATGGGTTCAGTTAAAGTTGGTTCAAGAATCTTTTATTAGCTTATAACTTATTCAAAAAGTATGTCTCATTTAAAAACATAAGTTTGAATTAAATTATAATACAAATAAAACAATTTATCTTAGTAAATAGACTATTCTGTACTTAATTTCTAGGGAAATTATTTCCCGTAGTGAAAATAGGCTTTTCTGTTACATTTACACTTAGTACCAGGAGACCGAGCTAAAGCTCGATTATAAGCAGGGCCTAGTTCGCTCACGTCAATAACTATTATTGCAAATTTCCGTGAACATCGTTTAGGTTAGGCCTATAACATTAAACAACTAAATAAAGGGTATATTTATTTAGCAGAAGTATTTGTTGCCATGGTAACTATAAATAGATACAACATTAGGCTTACCTCTAATAAAATACAGTTTAAAAGAAAACAGATGATTATTGTAATGGCATTGAAAATATTTGCATCAGCTGTGCTTCGTTTAAAAGAAAACAGATGATTATTGTAATGACATTGAAAACATTTGCATCAGCTGTGCTTTGTATTGTTTAAAATGGACAAATTTCACTTTTTAATTTAATAAAAAGACATAGAAAACTAATTTTCCCAGACTGGTGACCATTTCCAATCGATTTCTCGTGGCCAAAAGCCCCATATAAAATCAAAAAATCAAAAATCCTTAGACGGAGATTCCAGATCCATTTAGCAGACAGACAATTATCTCTCGCTTTAGAAGATAAGATACAGAAAATAACAGCCGAGTAAACGTTGAATTCCCAACTTGCAGTCTAAACGAGGCGGGGAAGTGGAACATTTCCCCCGCAACCATCACATCCTTCCGCGCTCGTCTCTCTCTCTCTCTCTCACAACGTGCATTAGGACATCCTAGCGCGGCCACCGGACTAGATCGGAACTACAACTAGGGCGCACGATCCCGCCGTTTAGATGTTTCCTCTGTATTTTTCTTCTCTGTGTAATAACCCAATTACACAATACGTAATAAGGCAGTGTGGGTTTCATGAGTTTGATTCTTTCTAATTTTGTATTGTTTTTATTACTTATTTTGCTGTCAAATAAACCAACTTTGATTAAAAAACTATTTTTTTAATAGTCTCATGTCTCATTTTTTGGTATAAGAAAATCGAAAAAAAAATTAGCATTGACTTATTGAGAACTTAATTTTTTGGGGGTATGTAGCGTTACAGTGTCGGCGGTCCAACATTTCTGTAGCGCGGGAAGGGTTAAAATACTGAAAACATGTACATTACTTTACACTAACATTAAGAGGCCGCGCACCTCGACGCTCGAAGGAAGACTGCACAACGGATCTTAGCCCGCTTATTTACTTCATTAGCTGAGATTCCCATCGCGGTGTTATGCAGCGAATTTGACTGTAAGTCGAGTTTTTCGTTAAATACTTTGTGTTTGTTTAACTTAAATGCTCTACATATCTCAAATTTCTCCACAGCGTCCATGTATTTGCCATTTTTACTTATATTTAAGGGTGTAAATTTAGTCTTAAAATCATCATACTCATGGTTATTATCAATTAAGCGGTGTGCATAATTGGATTTTATGCTGTCGACGTTCGCGTTGGCTAAACATTCCTTGAAACATTTCCCAAACTGCCTACTGGTTTGTCCTATGTATGAACAATACAATCTCTACAAGTTGTTTTATAGACTCCTGGAGTTTTTAGCTGCTTTAACGTCCGTTCCGCAGTATTCCTTCGAACGTCGAGGTGCGCGGCCGCTGAATATTTGAGCAAAGTAATGTCCATGTTTTAATATTTGAAGATCTGATGATGGGATATAAGCGCTGAAACATGTAATGAAAGGAAAATATCAGAGTATACCATAATCTGTTTGCATTGGCTTAGCCATGGGTCTCCGTCAGGGTTGGTGAGCGAAGCTAGCAGGGGCGGAGGGAGCCCCTAGTTGTAGTGATTCTGTTGTCCCAATCAAGCTGCATAATTAAGTTTTTCACTCAAAGAAACAATATTTAAACATAGTTAATTAGAATAACCGAATGAAACTGATTTCAAATAAACGGTATCAGTTAACTGACACAAACTTTCTCCCAACTTACTGTAGTCAAAATAATATTGTTTTTAATCATTTTATTTACTACTTTTTAGAACAAAACAAAAAAATAATATTCTACCTACGTCAATCGTATAAAAAAATTATTGTCCCAGGCGGGATTCGATCGCGCGACCTTTGAATTACTGGCCGTGCTCGCTACCGTGGTGCTACCCCGTGCGGCCGCCGCCGCGATGCTAGATTGACAACACAAACCTGTTTATTTTTAAACATTTCCCCATAATTATAAAACGCCGAAGTTTTGATAAAAGCGGGTGGTGTCATTTTGTTTGGCATCTTAAGCACTATAAATACTGAAAATTTGATCAAAATCGTTAGAGCCGTTTTTGAGAAATTTGCATTTTTGTCGTTTTTTATGGGTTTTTAGGGGTAAATTACCCTTAAAAATTAAAAATTCCAAAAAATGAAAAAAACGCCTGGAGATATTAGGGTTTAGTACCTACATACCAAATTTCATGAAAATCGGGTCAATAGTGTCCTCTCTGGTCGTGTATACATACAGACAGACTGACAGACAGACACCACTCTAAAAACACTTTTTTGGGTTCAGGTAGCACCAAAACAAAAAATTCCACTAAAAATATTTTTGGATTCAGGGAGCACCAACACAGATAATTGCACTAAACAATTTTTGGGGGTTCTGGGAGCACCAAAACAGATATTCAACTGAAAATTCAAATTCAAACATTTTTACGAAAACAATACTTTCTCCATATACTACGTATAGGGTGGAGAAAGTAAAAATCAGTTTTTATTTCTTTGTTCTGAATTGATGAAGACATGTAGTTAAATCATAAGGAGAAAACACTACTTATTGAATCTAAAATCCCGCAGTGAAATAATTAAATGCGTTATATTTTACAGAGACGGAAGGAAGCTGGTAGCCAAAGTGAGTCAACATTGGCATCAGCTGGAACATTGGGCCGAAGGTGACCTAACCTTACAAAACAAACTTTTGGACATTGCAACTTGTATCTCCAAGTGTTTCCGTAACAGAAGCGCTTGCTTTAAATCTGACAGTATGAAGGTGTTAGGCAAATGGGTGTTATCACAGATAGCAGCACCAGCGACAAAATTACCTTTACGTTGTAAGACGGACGTTATGAAGTTGCTGCCTTGTGTGGCGCAACAAGATGTTGTGGGCGACGTAGAACTAGTGTAAGTGTTTTTAGTTTTTCTTCAAATTTAATTTTTGTTTTTGTTTTGTATGTGAAAGGGTAATTTAAAAAAATATCATTGCTTTTTGGTTGCATTTAAAATTTTTATTACGTAAAACAAAATAATTCTTCTTTTACGTTCTTTTCTTTGATTTATCCTCTACACTTTGTTATAATAATATTTCATTTTTGGGCAAAGCATATATTAGTAAATGACATTATAATCTAGGCCTAGGTTTGTTACCAGTCGTGTACTTTTAACATAAAAACTGTTTTTTCAAAATAAAAAATTTGAAATTGATAAATGTTTTTATACAGTTTTATTTAGAACAAAATTACGAAACTTTTATGCTTACGAAAAAAATAAAAAAATATGTTTACTAGGTACCGGTACTTGTTATGTAGGCCTAAAGTTGAACTTTTTCCTTTCGTTACTGAACATTTTTTGTTTCTTGATCTAATAACTTTTACAATTTCAAAATAAACTAACTGTTAGTGGCATATTTGAATTCTTTGAAGTTTCTTCTACAAAAAAGCTATTCAACACTTTTGGATTGGGGTTCATTTACTATTTTTGGCGAATTTTTAAAAATATGCTTGCAAAACGCTAAAAATGGGCTGGCCAATTTTAGCTTTAACATTGCCAGTTTAAGAGTTAAGGGAACTCCTCTTTATATATACGTGGTGTGATCAAAAAATAACGGTGAATAATTTTATTACAAACAAAGTAATAAACTTACATACAATTTGAATTAATCTACTTCAAAGTATACTGTCATTGGATATTGTCCCAACATTGAATCCATGACTGAAAGCACTTCTGGAAGGCTTCGTTCTAAAGGGTTTTCAGCTGCCCATGGGTCGTGCCCATCTCAACATCGGGAATGGTGTTAAAACATTTTCCTTTTAGCACGCTTTTTATTTTTCGGAATAGCCAGAAACCGCATGGTGCTAAATCTGGTGAGTCAGACAGGGACACTTTTCCCGGCCAAAAATTCACAGATCATTGCGACTTTTGGCACGGCACATTGTCGTGATGAAGAAGGAAGCCGTTGGCCAATTTTTCTAGTCTCTTTCTTCGCACATCGTTTCACAAAAATTCCTGAACCCCCTTGTAAAATTCGGAGTTTTTAGTTGTTGCTCTTGGAAAACATTGAAAAAATCAAAGAGCATGACCTTGATGTTCGAATGATATGCCTTTTTAGGGTGAGGGGAGTTGCAGGTTTTCCATTGGAAACTCAGAATTTTCGTCTCTGGGTCACAGCCATAGACAAAACTGTCATCTCTAGTTACAGTTTTGATCATGAAGTCCGGATCTGCTTTTAGACGATCCTTTAATTTCTTGCAAACTAAACACGATTTTCCTTCTGTTCATTAGTTAAAAGTCTGGGAACACATTTTGGATTAACGCGCCTCATTTGCAAATGTTTTGCATGAGATGTTAAGTTCGTCGGTAAGCTCTCGAATAGTCATTCGCCTGTTTGAATGAACAAGTTTATCCACTTTTTGCACGTTTTCATCTGTTTTTTGAGGTCGTTGTATGTCCCGAATGTTCCTCGTCTTCTCCCGACTCATTTCCGCTTTTAATTCGCTCAACCACTTGTAAAAGGTCTTCAGAGTTATCACACTAACCCCATACATTTATTTTAACATTTCATGAGCTTCATTGGCACTTTTTTTGTAACTTGAAACAAAACTTAATGTTAATTAACCGTTCGAAGTCCATGATGCACAACAGACAAGGTAAGCACTACCTCACTCTAGCGGCTCTGATAAGACCAGGATGTGTACAAACTTGACACTGTCGCAACAGATTTTTGACAACACTTGTAAAAGTATTATATCTACTAAATGCAAGGTTTTTGTTTAGCAGTTTATGACTTAATAAATACTATATTATTATTGTTATTAATTAAAATTTCTTCCTGTGGATTCGATGTAGTTCAACAGTAGGCAAGGGGCCCCAATGTGTTGGACCCCCAAATATGTAAATCCGCCATTGCAACTAATTAATTGCATAATTAGTGTGTATTTGGTAGTTAATAACAATTTTCTGTTCACAGGGTCGCTCTGAAGAGTCTCCGGAGCGCACATTTCCCTCAGACGTACAGTGAGTTCGTTGAAGGTAGCTTGGAAGCCAACACATATCAGACAGCTTTCCAACAACTGCTCACAGCATTGGTGGAGTCTGGTAACATTGATATATTACAAGCAATCATATCAGAGACAAGAACAGATGAGGAGCATCCGTGTAAAGAAGACGTTGTCGAGTCTGTTTCGAGATTCATTAAAAAGTAAGTCTGATCAGTTTTGTATACACTAAATCTTGGACACTTTCCTGTAACCAATTTGTTTCAAGTAAATAAATTTATAGTTTCATAAAAGTCTGTTTAGTTATAAATAATTGAAGAGAATGTTTATTGATATTAGTAGATAAGATAGGCAAAACTGACAGTCTAGATTTGCCCGTTACCAATATTGCAAAATATCGCATTGTGTTGTGTTCTGTAGTTGTTCTTATACTTATGTAACAACCTCGATTGAGTGATTAGACTGTTTTTGTATGGCCTGAGGATGGAAACCTTGAGTTTTTAGCGAATTTCCATAGGAAAAATGAACTATTGCAGTGGCCCTTATGGTAAGACCCAAGGTCGGGAGTAGCAAATGAGCACCGATCATGGTCCCCAAAACACTTTTTGGGATGTCATTAAAAATCATATATATATATATATGTGTGTTCGCACTCTAGCGGCCGCATTTTAAGTCCGATTTGGTTCAAATTTGGTACACATGTTGGTTGTGTACGTCGCTTGGACGAGTTCGTTAGCGAAAAAATCCAACAACCGGAAGCCCGATTTTTGACCGGAAGTAACTTTTTTTTTAGATTTTTCCTACGAGAATGAATTTGTTTTTGAGTTTTTTCTACATGTATAAATGTAGGATGTTATTCTGCACATTTTGTTTTTTTACGCGACCTTATAGCTCTCTTGGTTCCCCCAAAATCGATCAAAACGTAAAATACCATAAAAGTGCCCGGTTCAAAGCCATGTGGTGGATCCTACCGTGGGGTTGGCGTGCGAAGCACGCAATGCATTATGTATTGAAGATACTCCCAATATGCGGAATAGCATTTTGCAGCTATTCAGCACCGTCGTGAATTTAGGGGGGAAGGAGGGTGAGTTCCCAAATTGTTGGTTGAAACCCTAAAACATAGGCCTATAAATTTAATTTTGAAAATTTGCTCAACTCACGTCAGCGGTTCAGCTGTGTGGTCGAATTATTGAAATCGCGGTAGACTTACAAGGTATGTAATTAGACCACTAGATGGTGCAAACTTGTTGTATACGATTTTTCTAGATGGGCCAAGAAGTGAGAGTTGGGTCATCTTTCTGTGCTCTAGTCTTGCCCAGTCGTCAACAGCCTTCATAGCTGTTGACTTAAATATGCCACAGAACTGTTCAGGTCCTGCGAATTCAGTAGCTGCCATCTTTGGCAGCTTATCCGCACACTAATTTCCACCTATTCTAACGTGCCTAACAGAGCGGGAACCTGCTGTGCTCTGCCAGTTGTATTGTGGACTCGGCGGCCCCATTTTAATCAGGACCATCCGTATCACTAATACACCTTGTTTACTTTAGCGATAATATACCGCTGCGCTTGATATAAAAACTTTCTTCTTTCCACACAGGTTGTCTCTGCAAAATCAAGTCGGAGCTCTGAACAGCGTGTTTGAAGAGTTTAGTAACATGAAATATTCTGACGGAGGACTGGTTATCCTGCATAGCTTCCTGATACCTCTGGTTAAAGCTGCGTTGCCGGCTGCAGTCGTAACGTTCTTTGCTACCAACATCGGTTGGATTCAAAAGCAGTTGCAGGAAAGTCTGGAGAAAAGGTTTCGAATCAAGGTTTGTTTTAGATTATGTTCTGTTAGTTCAGTTTATGCTATTTGCTTCTTAAGCTGTTAACTTTGTTTATCGTGTATGTAAATACCAAGAGAGTTTCAGCTTTCACCCTCATTGAACTGCAGTTTGTGTCTATCAAGCTGCACGTTTCAAACCATTAAAATTAAATTCTAAAAAGATATAAGATATTATTAAGCCACTACTAGGGGAGACCCCTGCGTGCTCCGCACGCCAACCCCCCACTCCCCAACTCCCTGTTGGAACCCTAGCTAACCTGTGCGAAGTTTTTGCAATTACTGTAGGCCTAGTTGCTTGATTTAATAAGAGATTGATTTATTAAATTTACTAAAAAGACAATTTCATCATTGATTGATTTCTTAAATTTATTTAAATTGATTTATTAAATTTACTAAAAAGACAATTTCATCATCACTAATTATCCGTTCACCTCCATAACTATTGAACTATAAACAGAAAAGCATAATTAAGCAACAGCAAAATTAAACATAACCTACTTCAATAAAGTAAATTACAACATAAACTAACCATGTCATGATAATAAAACATGTGCTGTTATAATCAGCTGATCTGTGCTATTATATATTTTTATGTCCAATAGAACTCCAGATGATAATAAAACATGTGCTGTTATAATCAGTTGATCAGTAAATACAATGTTATTGAATAGAAAATATTTTAAATTACATTTTAAAAATATTAAATGATGGAATAGTAAAATTTTAAGTAAAATG
>JAGFPH010002326.1:111024-130310 GCA_018207615.1 Philaenus spumarius | reverse complement strand
CCCCCCCCCCCCCCCCAAATCCCAAAATTTAGTAGTAAAACTTAATACTAGGTTTAAAAAGTGCAAATTAAATTATAAAATAGACAATACAACAGAGGATCCAGCAACATTATTTTACATTATTGTGCATTGCATGCAAACTGATATTTAGATTTACTTGATTAAACTACAACGTACAGTACACATAAATGCAGTAGGTTACAGCCTTACCCTCTTGTGAGCTTGATCTGATCTATTAAATAAGAAAACTATGACGGTTCAACAAAAATACTTTACTCTAACAAAACACGCAATGCATTGTGTATTGAAAATACTTCCAATACGGGGGTTGGCGTGCGAAGCACACATTGCATTCTTTATTGAAAGTACTCTCAATATGGGTTTGGCCGCTTCACATATTTTTCTGTGTCAAGCCCACATGCACGTCCTTAGCAGTGAACGTGTTAAAAGGGTTTAAATTCAAATCCCCGGTCCTGACCTGATCCTCCCGAAAAGTTTTCCTGCTTCACATGCACCGAGTACTGTTATGATATTTTATGTTTAGATTGATTTTCGGGAAACCCAAAAGGTTTAAGGTGTAAGGTTGTTTAAAAAAAACAAAATGATCAGCATAATATCCTACATTTATTTTTGTAGATAAAACCCTAAAAAATGTCATCTAGTACAAAAAAAATCCCAAAAAATAGTTACGTCCGGTAAAAAAATGTGCTTCAGGTTATTTGATTTTTTTGGCTTAAGGACTTAAATTGCGGCCGTTGGAGTGTGTGCACATATATACATATTTATATATAGAATTTTTAAGGGGATGCGGAATACTACCCCCCCGGAAAACTACCCCCCCCCAGGTGAAACGTGACGTCACGAAATCTGCCAACTAACCAATATGGGAGCCGTGTCCGCGACTGGAATCCCCCCCCCCCCCCTAGCAAAAGCGGGTCGCCGGAATAACCCCCCCAAGCAGGTTCCTACGTAATTTTGACGTCAGGTTAGGTTAGGTTAGGTTAGGTTAGGTTAGTTGCCAACTAACGGCTCCCATATTGGTTAGTTGGCAGATTTCGTGAAGTCACGTTTCACCTGGGGGAGTAGTATTCCGCATCTAAGAATTATTCGTTGGATTGAAGATTACAATACGCATCGAAACTTGAGTGTGCGTAACTGGAAAACTGCCCCCCCAATCTCTGACGTCAAAATGACGTAGGAACCTGCTTGGGGGGGTAGTTTTCCGGGGGGTAGTATTCAGGCGACCCATTTTTAATAATAGCCCTAAACGTGTTCTGGGGACCATGATCAGTGCTCATTTACTAATCCCTACCTTAGGTCTCACCATAATTGTCACTGCAATAGCTCATCTTTCCTATGGAAATTCGCTAAAAAGCCTTACTATAACATAATTCACACACTTATCGCTATGAAAATTATGCCAACTTTATTTTTTACTAGACCTATTTGGTCAGTTTGAAATTCTACATTACCGTATTACAATTTGGTCATATTTTATAACTTGAAAATTGCCTCTCTTCTATATTAATATTTAAAAAATCTCTGTGGCAATCAATCGTCATTCCTATGTAAATATAAATAGTGTACAATAAGCTGTTTGCATTTGCTTTGTCGAAAGTTGCCACTGGGGTTGTTGAGCGAAGCGAGCAGAGGGCAAAGCCTTCTAGTAGTATATATGTAGCTAAGTTGTTGTTCATTACTTTGTCACCAGTCTAGGTAGTGAAATCTCATCTTGTTTTACAGGCTGAAGACCAGCTCAAGTCCAAAATTGGAGCCCTAGCTCTAACAGAAGCTATGTTTGGCACATTAGATGTGAAGGAACACCTTTCTGCAGGCTCTGCCATAGTGCTTGCTTCCGGCGTCCTAGAAGATAAAAAGTTATCAAAAGATCTTCTTAAAATGTAAGTTGATGCAAGTTGTTAATATATTTATATAGTTTTAATTTATAATCCTATTACTTTAAATGAGCAATTCTTGTATCTATCTTTGTATCTTTATATCTTTGTATCTGTCACGGATCTCGAAATCGGCTCTAACAAATTCAAAGAAGATTTGTATTTAGGTGTAGTTTTGATTTTTAAGTACACCCATATAGTTGTATTTCGTGTAAAAACGCAATTTTTCAAGAAAATCTAATTTAAAAGTTGAAAAATTTTAACATGGGATCTTATGGGTTGCCATGTTGGTTACAAAATAACAACGAAATAGTAAATAAATCAATCAAAACAGCTGTTTATAAACAAGCCATGGGATTGAGTACTATCCAAAATCAGCTGTTCATTAGATAGTTTTTAATTACTGTTAACAAACAAATTTATACTGTTTTAGCACGTTAGGATTAGAATAAATTGGGCCTGATTTAACAATTTATTTAAAAAAAAAAAAATAAACTTGGCAAAGATGGATAAATTCTAACAGTCAATTTTGTAATATAGGCCTGGCTTATTTCTGAAACATATTATATTGAGGTTATGTTAATCCTGCAATAATTTTTACTACTGTATATTTAGGCCTGGTTTCAAAACTTAAGTTCACAGAAGATAGTAGAACTAGGACTAAAATCGTAATGAAAGCCACTCACGTTTCTAAAGCAAGTATTTGAGGTTATAATGAATCTTGTAATTACTGTAAGTATATTTAAGCCTGGTTTCATAATTTTACAAACCTATGTACAAATGTGCCAAAGATTAACGAGATCTTTAGCGAATTTTCCAACTGCAAGCGAAGCGAAGCAGCCATCTGAGGCCGAAGGCCGAGGTGGGGTTGGGTCGCGAAGCGTCCAGGGGCAGAGCCCCTAGTAACTATTAAACATGCAGATGAAATGTAAACAAATTTGAAAAATCTTGAATTGTAATGAGAAAGGCTCAATAATATGTTAGTTTTTTTTGGTGGTACTTCCTCAGCTGGAGGTTGAGCCATTCAACGACCCGGTCTATGTGTTTTGTTAAGACTGGTTCGTTTTTTAGTTACATCAAAAGAAGGTCCCGATTTCGTTCATTTGAGCTAATTTGTGCTCAATAAGCTACTTCTTCATTTGACTGTTCCTCTGCAGAAGCTATGAACAGTTTCTTTATCAGCGCTGTCAAAGTCATTACGGAGATGTTATAAATATATTTCCTGAATTATTATTTTAAGTCTTGATAGATGCTCATTCAACCCAATCAGTTTTTCATCAGCATCATTTGTATTTTCTATACTGTCTTCTCCGGCATAATCCTCTGCATCACTTGTTAAATCGTTTGGTACAGACCTTGTATCATAGGGGAATGATTCAATTCAATTTTACTAGTCTGTTTGACACATTTGACATTTGTATTTATACAAGTCAACATGAATACTAATACTAACAAGATGTGTTAAAACAATAATTATACAAAATAAATTAAAAATATAAACAACAAACACAATGAATCATTTAAAAATGGGGATTGCTAAATGATAAACAAAGCCTAATAAACGAAAGCCCTCTGTTTTATTAGGCTACGAGTTCTCATTTTGAAGTACAGTTTTTAATGTTTTTATATTGAAAATTGGAAGCCAACTTTCAAATTTTTTATGCAACACAAAAAATTGCTAGTTTTGAGCCTTTTTTCAGTCACTTCATATATTCAAGTACACTATCCACTTGTTATATACAGGGTGTTTCAGAAGGAACGGACAATACTTCCGGAACTGGTTATGCAGCTAAAAAGCTAAAAATAAGAACAATTGTTCATGTGAACATATGTCCGGAAATGCTTTGTTTTTCATATATCCGCCAATTTTGTTTTGTTTTTACAAAATAATTCATATCTAGTGAAATGTTTGACAGATTGATTTCAAACTTAGCTTAAAGTTTAACCTAACAATAATCTATCTTAAGAAAAATAAGCGATTATATCCTATGATGGGTTTTAAAATGGCGGCAGTTTGAAAATTTCAAACCTAAATTACTCAAATACCTTATATTTTACCCAAAAAATGTCGACACCTTTTTTGTAGCCCTCTTAATTTCCTATCGGTGGGTGTAACCGTCAAACCAATCGGATGAAGGATAATAGTTCAGTTATGTGTAATAATTAGTTTGTTGAACCTGGCACCCTATACCAACACAGTAAACACAACAATATTGTATGTACATATGCTGTTATTATCTTTAACTTAGCTATTATCCTTCATCCGATTGTTTTGACAGTTACACCATCCGATAGGGAATCAAAAAAGCTACAAAAAAAGAATCATGACATTTTTTGTTAAAATGTATGGTTTTTGAGTAATTAAGGTTTGAAATTTTCAATCAGCCCCGATTTTGAAAGCCATCATTGGATATAATCGCTTATTTTTCTTGACATAGATCATTGTTAGTTTAAAATCATGCCAAGTTTGAACTCAATCTGTCAAACAATTCACCAGATATGAATTGTTTTATAAAAAAAGGGGATATCTGGAAAACAAAGCTATGTTCATATGAACAATTGTTCTTACTTTGAGGTGTTTAATCAGTTCCGGAAGTATTATCCGTTCCTACTAAAACACCCTGTATATACAGTGCTTGTTAATGACCATTTATGGTATTGAATATGGCCACTTCTACACAGCTGAAACTTACTAGAGCAAACCCCAGCCGGCACTGAGCGATGCCGCTGAAGCTAGGAGAGAGCCGCTCCACTGCACAGATCTTGTTATTTATGAAAATGACAAATGATTAGTGATCTGTGGTTAAATTATAAATCTGAAAGATAATTTTTGAATCCTTTTTCAGCACCAATATGATTTCAGCTTTCCTAAAGTGTTAGGTCATTCAAGTTTCACTGAAATAGATTATAACTTTTCTAATAAATAAACATTCTACACTGTTTCAGAGCTTATGATGTACGAATGATGTCAAGACCTTTCACCACAGACGTTTACAAGGAGCTGTTCCGTCTGTATCAATGCGCAGCGTATAAAGCGGTAATTTCCATCGTTACAAACGGAATCTGGCCGATGTTAAATGTGTATCAAGTTTTTATCTTTCAAGAGAAAGTCAGCCATAACATATGGAGCCATATCATACCCACAGACTTTCAGTACTCTTTCCCGATTGATTTTGATGAGGTAAGTTTAAGAGTTTTTGGTAGAGTAGATTATCTATCTATGTAGAAGTGTTATTTACCAGGAAAGATGAGCTATTGCAGTGACCCTTATGTTGAGACCGAAGGTCGGGATTAGTCAATCATGGTTCCCAGAACACGTTTTGGGGTGTCAATAAAAGTTTTATAATATGTGTTCGCACTCAAACGGTCGCATTTTTATAGGTTGCAAAACTAGAATCATGTTTTTGGACCAGAAGTAACTATTTATTGAGATTTTTCGTACTAGAATTAAAGTTTTTTAGGGACTTATCTACAAAAATAAATGTAAGATATTATTCTGCATATTTTTTTACACTACCTTATAGCTTGCTTGGTTCCCCCGAAATCGATCAAAACGTAAATTACCATAAAAGTACCCGATACTCGTGGGGTATTTTAACATTAATCTGAAGCCGACATCCGAGTTTTATACACTGCGAGCGAAGCAAAGCAGTCAATAACCCGAAGTCGCAAGTTCGAGGTGGAAATTCGCAAAGCGAGTTTTTCCGCTATGATTGGAACGAAGGAGCGCATCGGTCGAAGCTCTAGGTTTAGGTGCAAACAAATTTTATTAATATATTTCTTCCACGCAGGCAGTTATTTAACGTTTTCGTGAGTAGACTAATTTCCTAAATCATATGAGTGAGATGTGGACCCGGCCGTAACAAGGTGGGTGCATACAAAGCTCCCTAATTGGTGAATCGTTTGAGAGGGTGCCCACAGGGAGGAGTTCTTTCACCTCTGCTGTGGAGCTTGGTGGTCGATGGTCTCCTTACAGAAATTAGCCAGTCAGGAACATTCATTAAAGGCTATGCAGATGACATAGCAATCTTGGTTATTGGTAAAAGTGATGACACTGTCTCGGATATCATAAACAGAGACCTGAGACGTGTTAAAACATGGTGGTGTATGGGAAGGCCTCAACGTCAATCCCAGCAAAACCACTATAGTTCCCTTCACAAGGAAAATGAACTTAACAGTCCTAAAGAGGATATCCATGGACAACACCCGGTTGAAGATTTCCGCATCAGTGAAGTATCTTGGAGTGATTCTTGATCAAAAGCTGATGTGGAATGCACACACCTTTACAATTTGATTCTTAAGACAAAATGGACGCTACTAGCAACCAGATGCTTTATTGGAACTATCTGGGGTCTCAAACCTCATATGGCTCTTTGGCTGTATAAATCTGTGACCAGACCCCAAATTACATATGGAGCGGTGGTTTGGTGGAAGAAATCATGCCAAACTGCTGCAGGTAACAAACTAACTGGTCTACAACGACTTGCATGCTTATGCATAACTGGAGCTTTCAGAAGTAGCCCTACAGTGGCTATGTAGGTGCTTCTTGGACTTCCGCCTCTAGACATTCACATAATGTCGGAGGCAAGCAAGTCTGCATACAGCCCAAGTGAACAAGTGTGAACGAATGGTGGAGGGGTATGCCAGGAGCAGGACATTCCGACATGGTGACTGATGCAATGCACACCGAGTACGTTTTCTATAGACCCTTACAGTAACCCGAGGAGACTGGGAAGGTAACATCAAACCAGGATCTGCCAAAGGAACTCTAGTCTGGTACACAGATGGATATTTGACGGGCAGCAATTCTGGCTATGGCTTATAGAGTGCATCACCAAGGATAAACATCAGTGTGAGTCTTGGGATGCACTGTACAGTCTTCCAAGCAGAAATCTTAGCAATTACTGCTTGCGCCCACTTAGGATTGTCAAATGGATTCAGGAATAGACATATCCTAATTCTCTCTGACAGTCCAGCAGCACTTCTCAGTACAAGTCACATACAGGCTGATGAAGGAGTCCCTCTCAACACTAGTCAGACTTTCCACATTAAATATAGTGGAATTGAGATGGGTGCCAGGACACCGAGGCAGTCCAGGAAATGAGATGGCAGATGCACTTGCAAAGAAAGGAGCATCTACACCATTCTTGGGGCCGGAACCAATGTGCTGCATTAGCTGTAGTATGGCCAAGAGTGCAGTAAAAAACTGGGCCAGGAAAGAGCAACCCCAGAGATGAGGTAGATTACCCGGGCACATTCAGAGTAAACTATTGATCAAGGGACCAAACTCTAAGCTTACCAAATCCCTAATCAAGTTAAACCGACCACAGCTTAAAAGAGCCGTAGAACTTATTCCTGGACATGGTCAGTTCAGGAAATATCTAGCAACATTGGGAATCCTTGAAGGCGACCAACGCTGTTGGCTTTGTAATCAGGCAGAAGAATCAGCAAGACACGTCATATTTGCATGTGAGATCCTGGAGCGCAGAAGGAGCAACCAGGGGACGAAGAGGACACGTACTTGGTGGAGAAAATCCTGGACCTCATAAAGCTTCTAACGTGCCTGGTGCGGGACACAGGGGGCACAATAAACCAAAGGTTGACGTGTAAGGAAACCTTCTCCAAGGAGGAATCCACCCCCACAAGAATCTAATCTAATTTTGGAAATTTGTTCAACTCACATCATCAGCGATTCAGCTGTGTGGTCAAATTTGTTTTTAAGTAGAATCAAGTCAAACATTTTATTCCTTAAACATTAAGCTATTTTCATACCTATTTACCTTTTTGTTTTAAACAGTTATCATAGGATTTTATTAGTTTTTTTTTGTGTGCTTATATCATAGAAACCAGCTGCCTTTAGAGACAGACAGGATTCAACCACTGTTTTTTCACTTTTTTATCTGTGTCGAACCACTGACCGTGTTACGGTCTTTGTGTGTTTCTTTCGTTTACCCTCGCCCCACCCAAAATATGTAATTTTGTCTTGCATTTGAGCAGTAGCATGAGGTTGTGTATTGTCAAACAGGACTCCATATGAGAGTACGTCTTTTACATTGTGCCAAATCATTTTCAAGTACTCATCTGTTTATTTTCATCGATCTAGGTATAAAATCGACTAACAGCCTTCCTTGTCTATCTCAAAACATGGTCACCACGATTTTGCTCGTTGAGTTCATTTGTTTGGTTTTCACTTTAACTGAGATGTGTCTGCCATTGATTGCCACTTTGATTCTGGAAACATCTGAAAGTTCATCCCTTCCTCAATGTTTTGGGTCAAAAATGAGAAATTTTATCTTATGGTCATAATCTAAACTACAACATGTTTTCTGCTTGTTTACAAGTCAGTGGCAGTAATGCGTACTACAAATAATCTTCCATTTGGCGCTTTTTCTGTCATTCCACCTCATGTCACAGTTGTATTTCTCTATTTGTAGAATACAGTTGCGTACTCCTAACCTAGTTTTTTTTGTTTGTTGTGCAGTAATTTAGTGTTTTCTATAACTTTATCTATGACAAACTATAACGTAAATATGCTCACAGTACACAAATCGGATATGATAATATCCTATAATGACTCAACTAGAAAAGTTCCAAATGGTATATCAAATTATTTTCCCATTTATTTGACGTTAGTGTTCTGAATTCATATTACGTATAAATGAAAGAAAGAAATCCAATTGCAAAAGGGCATTTAATGGAGTTTAGAATAAACTTAACCGACAACTATTAGAGGCGCACCACCACAATGCAAGAAAATTCTTGTCATGCCCTGTAGGCGGAATCCTAAATCCACTGCGACTCTCGAGACGTCATTTTATGAGACCCCTTCCTAAAAATGAGTCGGGAAAGAGGAAGCTGCAAAGAAAGTGTTACGTGTGCGCGCATACAACTCTGGCCAAAGTTAAAATGTTCTACATGTGAGATTGCGTTACTTGTATACCCTTGTATCAAAAATTACCATACTTTAAAAAAATTCTAAATTTTTTTAGAAAAACCTCTCGTATTCATTTAATTTACTTTGAAATATTATTTTATGACTTAATAAATACATTTTAAAGTTTTGTGTAATTTTTTTCTTACTCCCCAGGGTGTGTTTTATGGCTAGAGCCTTACTCAAATAGGCTCTACGATGTAGGACGTCCATACGCGTCAACAGGTTAAAAACTAACACCACTTTTTTGCACTTTTCCTGTAAGTAAAAAAGTTAACCGAGCTATGGACAAAAAAATTATGTTAATCTAATATTCTAATCTAATCTTCTATTTTAATCTCGTGTGCCTCCAAATTTGTATTACCAGGGTGTCTAGCAACAGGGAAAACCTGGAAAAGTCAGGGAATTTTACTTTTCTGGAAAAATCAGAGAATTTGGTTAAGGTCAGGAAAAAATAAAATTTCTAAGGAAAATAGTTAAAAATAACTATTTAAAATCATAGATTAATACAATTTTTAATTGAGAAAATAGACATTAAAGATAAGATGAACTTCTAAATTAATCAATAAGAAAACTATGTATTCTGATACGTAAAAACAATTATCGGCAATTTAAGCGTGTGATTGTGGCAGCTTGTTCCAATGCACTTGCCGTGATATGACTTGGAAACCTTTCTCTAACGTTCTATTTAAAATAATGTTAGTTTTATTATTAAATGTGAGTTTTCGAATTTGGGTATCTTCGTATCAATTAATTAAATATTCAATGCAAATCTGTACTGGTAGCTGGATTAAAAAAACCAGATACTGTAGTTATTTCTTTTGTTATAATGTAATACTATATAATTTGAGAAATTCAATATTTATAGTCAAAATGCGTAATTTGCAACTGCTGGTGGTTGGTACATTAACATAGATAGTATTAAATATTTAATTAATTCCCTAAAAATGTATTAGCTCACCAATATAATTTGATTGATTTGCTCAAATTAAATTAGCATGGTTTTGTTTGTGATTTTTCTAAAATTGGTATGGGAAAAAGTTATTTAGTCAGGGAAATGTCAGGGAAAAGTCAGGGAATTTCAAAAGGTCATATCACTAGACACCCTGATTACATATCATTTTTTGTTAAAAATATATTATTCTGGAAGAACACAAAATGGTGGCT
Organism: Philaenus spumarius; assembly: GCA_018207615.1. NCBI lineage: Eukaryota > Metazoa > Arthropoda > Insecta > Hemiptera > Aphrophoridae > Philaenus > Philaenus spumarius. The sequence continues at coordinate 120,317 of JAGFPH010002326.1, read as the reverse complement.
AGATAAATGTTCATACGGAGATTTTAAATTATTTCAACGCAAGGAACGATAACATGAATTATGGAAACTTTTTGATAGCTTCATATATGTAACACTTATTTTTTTCCTTTGAAAGTGATGTATTTTTATTGTTACTGTACAACTTGAAATATGAAACAATTTCTTTGTATGTTTTCAAATACCTAAATACTTTCAACAATGAAAACATAGTTCTGACAATGTATTAGTAAGGTCAGTTTATGTGTTTCAGTTACCAAAACGAAAGAAGCAGTTGATAGAAATCAAAACAAAAATGGAAGCGTGTTATTCGATAGAGAAGAGTAATATCTTTGCATCGCAGACTTTGTTCACGTCCACTCTCAGTGAAGACATCACAAAGCATGATTTTATCGGGTACAGTGTACGGCCATACGCGGATTCAGCGATAGAAATGGTAGGTATACCTGAACTAAATCTTTTTGGCTATTTCATAATAAGTAAAATGACCCGGCAAAGAAGAAGGAGGTAAGAACGGCCCAACTAATCGCTTTTTTTCGCAGACTCTTTCTGATGTGGTTTGAATTACATTTAAAAACTGGGAATCAATCAAACTAGTTCAAATTTTCTTTTGCACGTTTTCACTGTTTGTTTTAAATTTTGTTTGAATGCTGGTATTTCATTACAAAACATATGCGTTTGTAATTTTTTTCGCGGGTTTGATTAACGTTATGTTTAGGCTCTGTAGTGGAAATTGTATTTTGGTTACATTTTCTTTAACAGAGTTTTGTCGAAATGAATTATATTAAATTTTATCTCACAGTATTTCATTCAAAAATGTATATTCAAGCATTGTTTTCTTTCTTGGTTGGGTTTTAAATTTTGTTTCAACACCGGTATTATTTCATCAACCGGTGTCACTTGTATCGGGTTGTTTCTTTTTCCTGGCTTTTTTCCGTAGCGTGTAAAATTATAGTTTAACACATATTTCCGCTAATGTAACAAATTTTGGTTGAAAATGTCCCAAAATTGTTTGCCCATATGGATGCCCAAAGTCAACCAAACATTCCCAAATTTGATTTCAAGAACCTGGTAGAAACTCTGTAAGAATTTTTTAACAAAGACAATTTTCTTCCTAATTTGAAACTAAACTTTTTATTAGTAAGAAATAGAAACTAAATTTTAAAAACCACAAACAATCAAAATTTAGGATGTGTAAATCTCCTAAATTTTAAATCAAACTATAACATGAACAACAGTAAAACAAAAATCGACAAGACTTGTGAAATTAAATGAAGTCGAGAAATGACTAACATGCACATTTAGCTGTGACATCAACCAGTTTATGTTATTATTTTTTAAATAATTCCTGCTCACTCGTCAAGCTCAAAGTTTATTAATCAACCAGTTTATTCAATTTAATAACTTTAAAATTACATGTGTGAAATGTGCATGCAGCATTAGTGTCTTTTCAATTCCTTCATTTCTCTTTTCATGTGCATTAAAGTCAATTGCTCAACAAAATGTCTTTAAAAAATATCAAAAAACTAGTTTTGCCAGAATTGTTTACACTGAAGAAATTACCATTACATGAAAGAAATGCATGGACATCATGTAATTTATAATTAGGCTTACATCTTATAAAATTAGTGTAATTTATTGTTTTGTCCGACAGTCAAATGGCCAACTCTGACAATATCTTTCAGTCCTACTTCTTTTTTTCTCTGATTTTAAAGTATTTACTATTGATTGACCTTGATTCTGAATATTTCTGTGAATATAGATTCAGAAATTTAAAAACCTTTAACACTACTCCGTTTGATACTTCTTTCAATGTTTAATTTTCTACGCAGTTATCGCCACAACTCAAGACACTTTTAGTTTATTGTCGCAAAAGTTGGAATCAGCTGAAACTAAATAGTTTCACAGCTGCCCTTGGTGCATCCGCAGAGTTTCACACTGCAGTTGCACAACATACTCCTTCCTTTCGTCACCTTGTGAACTCCCTCGCTCATTAAAAATGTGCAGTTATTCCATCTACACGCTTGCTGTCGCTGTGTGTTACAACGTAAAATAAAATAGCCTATATTCAACCAATACATTAGAAATTGGTATTGTAAGGAAGGAGTTTATCACTCTTCTTCTTGAGTGAGCAATCCGAACCTTATGCACGTCAGCCTCAAGGACCCTAGTTACCCCTGTCAAGGTCGATAAGCTCAGTGAACCTAAGGATACTTTTGACAAGTTTGTCCTGGGGGATGTTCTGTCCCTTGGTTGGTTTTCCAAAGGTTTCATAACTCACCTGCTCAAGCCTCTCACGCTCATAGATCAGCTGTTCTGTGATTTCCTTCTGCAGTGCAGGCCATATTTCCTACATTTGGAATCTACGGTGAAGATGGCCATTCTCTGCATGTGTTTCCTAAGGTGACCATGTCCTGTTATTAGTGCTACGTTCTTGCTTGGTATCACTGTCTTATAAGGCTATTATTTTAATTTTGTTAAATCTGAAACTGTTGCACACATTTTGCTTGGCTGTTTTTTTTTTTTTTTGTGCTAATTATTTATTGATCTTGTAAGTAATGTACATTTGTGACTGTATAGGAAGCGGAAAAGTCGAGGACCAATGTAGTTGTCGAACTGGACGTCGACGTGCTTAACAAACACGAATGTATGCCTACTTTGTGTGGACTTATCAATCATATGGTTCATTCTGGAAAGTTTCCACCCCCGGAACAAGATCAGGTACAATTCTAACTTGAAACATAGGTTTAGTATTTTCTGCAATCATACTATACAGTTTCTAATATATTTTGTTGTTTATGAAATAGGTCACCATTTTTATTTTATCATTATATTTACTTTTTGTTTATTTTAGGCTACAACCTTAATTTATTTCTGAAGATCTACCGAGCCGATTATCATGCCGTTTGTTTTAAATGAAAGAAAATTTTGTCAGTTAAATAAAAAAATTATGAAATGTCATTTTTATTTCATTGTTATATTTACAAGTATACTTTTTGTGTTTCTTTTTATTTTAAACTACACCCCTATTAATAATTATTTCGGAAAACTACCGAGCAGATTTTTGTTCGTTTTGTTTTAAATGAAAGAAAGTTTTTCAACTTTATTAAAGAAACTATGAATTGTAATCCTAATTTTTATTTAATGGTCATATTTACAAGGGCACTTTTAGGTTTTTTTTTTTGGTTTTACATTAAAACCATCTTGATACCTATTTCTGCAAATTCATTTTGCTCTAGGACGTTTTTACTAACTCATCTGATACGGGCGACGTAAATTTTTTGTTTGCTTATGTCATAACACGTAAATAAGTAGCATGAATACACCTGTTAGACGCTATAGGTTAACGTCCTGAATTTTTCCGACTTAATTTACAAATTAATATTGAAATAATTTTGTTCCCTTAAATTTAATTTTCTAGCCTATGTTACTCACGGATAGTGCAGCTTTTTATTAGTAAAAAAATGTTTCAATCGGTTTAGTAGTTGCAGAGATTCCCCCCTCATACATACAGTTAAATTTGTTTATAGTGTCAACAAATCAACCAAACGAAAGTTGACGGAACGTTCAAGTGATGTTATAAAAGAAGTATCAACAGGAAATCGTATTTTTGTTAGCTTGAGTGAAAGGTCAAACAACTATTACCATTATTGACAACATTATGCATGAGATTTATTAAAAAGAAAACTATATTTTTCTTTTAATGTACAGTAGGGTCCCTTGGTAATTGTAGTTGAATTATAAATTAGGTAACATTAGTTAATGTGTACGTTTTAATGAGTAAATAATTAGGTTAATCATTTAAATACATTAACAAACTGTAGTTTATTACTGTAATTTAAAAGCAGTAAAATTTCATTACGCATTAAAACATTAACTTATTGTATTAAAAAACACAATTTGAAAGTTTCAACATTACTGTGAGGGTGGGGACAACTGTATGATCGGAACTATGTAAATGTCTTGCCGTTCTATACGATTGAGTAGTTTATCCCGCGCTTTTGTCTCATCCTGACACTTTCCCAGCAAGGTCATGAGTTTAGTTACACACAATTTACAGTACATTTATTTGTTAAGTGGCATCGTATCTTTACGTTTACTACAGTATGATATATTTACAAAACATTAAAATTAAAAAATTTTTAACCCTCCCCGTGGCAGACAGCCCAAATTGACATTCTCTCAGGCGCAAGATGCAACCATTTCGAACCTATGCGAGAATTTGCATATTCGGTTATTTAATACACTTAAAATCGGCACCGCTGGAAAGAAATCAATTAAACTTTAATTTTTGTACCTAAAACTTATTTGTAAACGTATATTTACATTCGTAAACGTAATCATCGTTTTAAAATATGCAGATCGGGTTACAGATGTTTCACGCGTGAATTTGCATACAATTGTACTGTTATTTCCCGCTTCTTCAATGTTCAAGAACATCTACAGAAGTATTTATATCAAGATTATAAAGATACCATTGGATTCGTCAAGATTTTATCTTTCTAATAATGCCTTCCAATCAGATGTCACTATTTTACACGATTTATGACGAAGATTTCTGTAAACCCTTGCGATTGGGCAGTTTTCAACCAATGAAACAGCCCATTTGTCAACCGATATTGCGTAGGCACTGTCATATGTTTTGACAGATTTCTTTTCATCATTTTGTAGAGAATAGTTCGATCTTTCTAACGGTGGGAAGTAAACTAGAAATAACCAGTTTTTTGTTTGTCTAGACAGCAGTTTAAAGTATATAATTAGGGCATTCTGGTGAGATCGTCCTTCGCTTGTCGCTCCCACGTAATTCAAATGTCCCTTCCTGCCTATAGTAATGTCGACCGGGGACGTTTCATTACATTGATGTCATTTTGTTATTCAAATAAAGATAACTCAAACACTTTTGTGAACTAAGGAAAGACAAGTATACCGTTCTTTTCTTTGATTTATCCTCTACACTTTGTTATAATAATATTTCATTTTTGGGCAAAGCAAACTAATTCAGTAAATTACATTTCAAACTAGGCTAGTTTTGTTAGCAGTCGTGTATTTGGAACATAAAAACTGGTGTTTTCAAAATAAGAAATTTGAAATTGATAAATGTTTTTATACACTTCTATTAAGAACTAAATTACAAAACTTTTTTAAGCTTACGAAAAAATTACAAAAAATTTGTACTACTTGTTATGTAGGCCTAAAGTTGAACTTTTTCCTATCGTTGCTGAACATTTTTTGCTTCTTGAACTAATAACTTTTACAATTTTACATCAATAAATTTTTTATTTGAATATATGAATTCTTTGAACGTTTCTCTACAAAAAATTTACGGAACGCTTTTGGATTAGAAAAGAATTACTATCTTTGGCGAATTTTTTAAAATATGCTTGCAAAACACTAAAAACCGGCTCGCCAATTTCATCTATAACCAGGGCAGGTCTAGGGTTAATGACATTAAAGTAAAATATTTTGTAGATTTATGACGTTACAACCGAGTGGTTAAAATATTTATTGGTGCTAAAACAGGGGTTTATAATAACAAAAAAGTTAACGATTTGATCGGATGATGCCATGTCTGAGTTGACGCATTAGCTGAGGCCGTTTAAACCAAGTTCAACTGTATAACAAATTTTTACCTCTTTATAATACAGGGACCGATACCCTGGCCGGTTACCTGATTGGCCGGTTGATCCGAGGTTCTTATAAAAAATAGATTTTCGTTAAAAAATAACCTACATATTTCATAAATAAACAAGCACAGAAGACGTTATTGCAACCCATTTTGTTGTATGTACAACATACATAAACAAACACCAATAAATTTAAAAAAAATTTAAACTTACCTAAACTTCAAAACTGAATTTACATTTATACTGTATCACTGTTTAAAAAAAATCAGTTATTTTTTCTGTTCTTTAACTTTCAAAGATTTTTTTAAAGCCAAGTCTCTCCATTTTCGCGTTCATGCCGTTGAATCTTTTTGCTGCTCAACATATTACGCAATATGGTACGAGTATTACACATTTTGCTCCCACGAAATTCAGTAAAGGTTCCGACAAAGCAAAGGACGAAGAAAAAGAAACAAAAGTGCCGTTTTGTCAATTGATTCTAAGGAAAAATACAGTTGCCGCGGAAGCAAGAGGGGAATCAAACTCACGCTCCCCCTCCGCTGTTCTGCCTGCCACAACACTAACACATTGTACACCAAAAGTTGCGTTGCTCAGCTTTATTTTCCAGGTAACGTCCGTCAAGCAATCGATGTTTGAGACTTCGTCCAGTTACAGTAATATAATCTGTAAGAGAAAATAAACTCTGTTGTTCCATGGGATAGGCCAGTTAAGAGAAGTTCTACTGTATTAGTGTGAATGGCATTAGAGCATAGTTAACTATGAAATGCCATAATTGTAGATTTTTAACGATTCTTATTTTTACTGTACAAAGAAGAAATGATTGTACGTTTTTAAAGATTAATGTTTAGTGGTAGCAATACTGTAAAAAATCTGATTGAATACTTTGTCCACAGGAAGTGAAGCTACCGCCCTGGATGGAATGTTTAAAGAAATCATTGGAATCACAATCGCAACACAATAATGTCAAAGTGTTCATCCTGAAACTGATCATGAACTGTGAACTATGTTTCCGTCCTTACGCCAAGTTCTGGTTGTCCCCCATCATACAGTGCATGGTGGACAAATGTCTGGGCGACACTATCAATTACATGACAGCTGATATTGTAAGTAGTAAACTGTTGATGTTGAATCTCTTGTCAGTAGTAGTCTGAAAAGGTGTTTTGAAATGAGCAAGGTGTGAATGATTTTGCATAGTTTGGTTTTAAAAAGGGAAGGTCGACCGTTTTAAAGCCACGAATATTGACTTTATAGTCGAAGACCTTGATGATAAAAAGCAAGTACTTTATGAATGTTTTGATTCATCTAAGGCATCACAAAACGGTTACTTGATAAATTGAAAATGAATGGCGTCAGAGGCTGCTCAATATCGTGGTTTAATTTGACCAGCGGAGTTGGAGCAGGAGATAATGATCCTGTGTGCAGCTTATCTAAGGCATTCCTTAATAAACTCCCCAACAATATAAATAATTTGATCACGCAGCTGAACCGCTGACGTGAGTTGACCGAATTTCCAAAATGCAGATTTTATGTTTTAGGATTTCAACTATTTGGGAAATTGGTCTACTCACCAAGGCGCTGAATGTATTAGTAGAAATTTTTTGCTCCTCAGCTTTCAACTCCGATTCACTCGCTTCTTTGTTCCGCTTGCATTGACTTTGCGCTCTCGGAATATGGACTGCTTCGCTCGCAGCGGACAAACTAACTTTTTATGGTACTTTCGTTGTATTTTACGTTTTGGTCGATTTTGGGGGAACCAGACGTAAAAAATAAAATATACAGAATAATCTCCCACGTTTTATTTTTTTAGATAAAACTCCAAAAAAAACTTCATTCTAGTACTAGAAATCTCAAAAACAATTTACTTCTGGTCAAAAAACTTGCTCTGGTTGTTGGCTTTCTAACTAACAAATTCGTCCGAAAGACTTAGAAAACCAACATGTGTATCAAATTTGGACCGAATTGGACATAAAATGCAGCCATTAGACTCATATATAGTAATATATAAACATTTTAATGACACCCCAAAACATGTTCTGGGCACTTTGATCGGTGCTCATTGACTACTCCCAACCTTCGGAAATTCACTAAATACACTGTAGAGTAGAAAGCACTTAATAGTTTTGGTTACAAATTAGTTTTACTTTGTGGGTATTTTCTCGGTCATATATGGTAAATCTGGGTGTATTATAGGCCTGTGCGAGACTCTAACGCCGAGCTTTTTACCTCTGATAGTAATAAACACCATAAATAAGTCAATGAAAATGGCACCAACTACTTAAGAAACGCGTATTTATTTATTTTCCTTAACTAACGTTCCCATCCTGCCCATATTTCTACTGAAGAGCTAAAAATAAATACTGCTCTGTATGAAGACGACGCACGAAGCAGTAAAGGACAAAGTCTGTTGCCTGTTTCCGCTGTAAATAGGTGACGATAGAATCTATTAGTTTCGTCATTTAGTGCGAGTACAAAATAGCTGTGTCTTCTTTACGAACACAGTAGTTATTAATCTGCCGAAAAGTGACAAAAAAAAAAATTATAGAGTGAAAAAATAATACCAAAATAATAAAAATAATATCAAAAAGTAACAAAGAATAACATCGTGATATGAAAGCCAGTAACAGTTTCGTCGAGAATAAGTTTTGTTGTCTTTCGTATTTTTGCCACCATGGCCAACAAAATTACCCCGCCGCTGCCCACAAACGATTCAAATGTTAACTATTCCACTTTTATGAACGTAGGGCATTTTTATGGGTATTTTATTTTCTGCGCGATAGTTCATCCTCTAAATAGTATAAAAATATTGAATCTTATTTTCTCTATTAGCGTCGACTGAAACCAGAGTCAGCATTTTTTAATATTTTATTTACTCGAGATTTAGTTTTCTTTCAACGTGATTAAATCAAGGCCTGTTTAACCTGGGTTATTATTTCGTACGTATTACATGTTTGTGTTTCCCACGTTAACATTGTCTTTCCTTACCGACAGGCGCCGAATATAACCTGTTACCGTTCAAACAAAGACGAAACGGTAAAAACTTGCCGGTCCCGGTATTATTGCTTGATGTTTTGTGTTTGTAAACAAGCGATTGACGTGAGTTTGTCCAGTGAAATTATATATTTACAATTTGAAATGTTACTTCGGCTCGCATTAAAATGCCGTAGTATCGAAATCATGCGATAATTTTTGTGTGTCTGTCTGTTAATACGGCATATGCACTCACAGACATCGCGTCGTAGAAAACTTCTAGTGGTGCCAAAATCTTTGTAATTTTATTGCGGAGAGTTGAAAAGCTTTTGAGCTTTCCCTAACGTGAGTCGTAGCGCGTCGGGGTCACGTTTTTGGGTCCAAATTTTGAAAATACAGTGTGGGGTAACGTTTTATAAGTTTTTTTGGTACGGGAAACCCGATTTTGAGAGTTAAAAAGTCGTAGCGCGTTTTAGTCACTTTTTGGGTCAAAATTTTGAAAATAAAGTGTGGAGTATCATTCTGTATGTTTTTGGGTACGGGAATACCCGATTTTGACAGTTAAAAAGTTGTAGAGCGTCGGGGTCACGTTTTTGGGTCAACATTTTGAAAATACAGTGTGGGTTATCGTTTTATATGTTTTTGGGTACGGGAAACTGATTTTGACAGTTAAAGAGTCGTAGCTCGTCGGGTCACGTTTTTGGA
>JAGFPH010002326.1:73805-102587 GCA_018207615.1 Philaenus spumarius | reverse complement strand
ATTGTGGAGATCCGATGAAGCCTTAAATAATTGCGGGAATGCAACTGTGTCTTAAATAATTGCGGAGATGCGACGGATTATTATAAAATCGGAACGGTAGATCTTCAGAAATAGCTATCAATAGGATTTTAACATAAAAGCCAAAAAGTTCCCTTTTAAATATGCACATGAAATAAAATTGACATTTCATAATTTTTTGATAATAATGACAACATTTTCTGTCATTTAAAACAAACACCTAAAATCGGTCCGGTACATCTTCAGAAATAGCTATCTATAGGATTTTAACATAAAACAAACAAAAAAACTCAAAAAGTGCCATTTTTTATAAAACCATAAAATAATATTGATATTTCATAATTTTTTGATAATAATGACAACTTTGCCTGTCATTTAAAACAAACAGCGCTAAAATAGGCCCGGTAGATCTTCAGAAATATCTATCAATAGGATTTTAACATAAAACTAAAAAAGTGCCCTTTGAAATATGCCCATGAAATAAAATTGACATTTCATAATTTTTTGATAGTAATGACAACGTTTTCTGTTATTTAAAACAAACAGCACTAAAATCGGCCAGTAGATCTTCAGAAATAATAGGATTTTAATATAAAACCCCAAAAACTTAAAAAGTGCCCTTTTAAATATGCCCTTGAAAAAAATGGACATTTCATATTTTTTTTATAATTATGACAACATTTTCTGTCATTTATAACAAACAGCACTAAAATCGGCACAGCAGATCTTCAGAAATAGGTATCATCGATAGGGTTACCAAACGTTTAAGGGTGAACGTTTCAGTAGAATTATTATATTAGTAAGATGAGTGGTACCGGTAGGCCTAGTAATAAACGCAATAAAGATCAAGGTAAAAGAACGATTTTGAAGTTTTTTTAAAACTGATAAGCCAACATCAAGTAGGCAGCTTCAGTGACAACAACAAACTTTAGTTCACTCTAATAATGAAAACAAGTACTGTACGTTTTCTGCTATTTTGTGTTGATGAACAAGTTTCTGTCTTTAGCCAAATACCGGTGCTGCTCCTACGACTCCTAGCGAGATGGTCCTGTACTACGTCTACTGATGGTCCTGGACCGCGGTACAGACGGCCCGTTAGCTCGGTTAGTCTAGTACTTATATAGTCAATGCTACAACCTAGCCTAGAGCAGTCAAAATTAATATCTTAATAAAGTAACTTCGGGATTTTAAATGAGTAAATTAAACCACAGTAAATACACAAATGATAACAAGCTTAAGCTAAATTAAATTAAACTTACCGTATAACATAAATAAATCAAATTTTAATCATAAAAATTAGCCTATAAAAACAAAGGCAAGTAAGAACAAAATCATTGTATTTAACCGATATAGATTAAGTTAGTTTTAGTGTAAATGAAATTATAAATTAAGTAGAAGCATTGTGTATAATTTGAATTATAAATGATTACTTGTAAAATTCTAAAAGAAAGTTTGTGTGTTTCGATAACCTAAAATACAATCGCGTACGTAACAAACTCGATTCACGGCAAACTGTGATCATTGAAAAGGAGCAGGATTCAAAAACAGCTGTGAGAAATACAATACGATACTGTTATGTGAAAATATAAAATGGATATTTTGGACTTTATTAACAATTCAAAGTGAAATAAACATTAAATATAATTAAAAAAAGTGATACCAAGGACATAAAATATAACGGTAGTTGTAAAGTTCGTTATATTTAATAAAACGTGACTACATACACGCTAAGCAAATGAACACTGCTAACAGAAGTTATGGAGTTAAACTATAAATGGCCGTATCGATTCTTGAAGCGGTAATTGTTTAAATTTATAGGCTTCCTTTTTACAGTCCTTTCTGAATACCCATACAACACAGTTGCATTTTGATGAGCAGTAAATTAAACCAAATTTATAAGAAGAATTGAATTGATTTAAAGACTTTAAACACTAAATAGAAGGAAACTAAAATTAAATATCAGAGTTATAATAAGTAAACCTGTTTGTATCAGTATAGAGTTGAATCTGCAGCCTAGGTAATATTCTACCAATTTTACCAACCCATATAACAAAGTACCAGAAATTTGATCTTCTAAATTAATAGATTTGAGAACATTTAATTTAACTTCGATTTGGCCATATATATATAATAGTGAACATTTTTAATAATAATAAATTTAGTTTGTAATATTTCTTTGTAGCAGTTTTAAGTGTAATATTAAGTGATTGCATATTTAACTAGCCAGGTACTCTTTAACCCGAGAGAGAGAGAATATCAACTAAAATTTGTATAGTCATTAGTATATTAAGCCTATACATCAAAGAAAATAATATTGTTTCAGTGCTCTAATAAACTTAAAAAATAATTGTGTAAAGAGAAAGTAATTTCAACTTAATAAAGTACAATTTTGTTAACCATTAAGAGTGAGTCATTGTAGAAGTTTGGAACAAATAGAATAATAAAACTCATTAAGATTAAATTATAATTTGGCTTTCCCAACGTGAGGCTTCTCACAGAATAATAGAACTCATATATTTTATAATATGTTTTTTGGTACGGGAAAATCTAGGCTCACACAGGCCTAGTGTATTATTTTGTCAGTTGCTCAATTTGGCCCTGACAAAGATTCAGGCTTTTTCCCACCATCTATTTAAATTGTACTATTTTAACTAATGGCTATGCCGCTGCTCACAAACCCTCGCGGCGAAGAAAAAGGAAACAAATTACAGTATTGCATTATCTGATATTTTCACTGTAATGATCATTGGTTAGGACAGAGGCACTTTGATCCTGATGCATAAGCAGTAAGGCTAGGTTATTTTTTGTAAACGACAGGATTTTTTTATACATTAGAGTGATTTAAAACTAAATTAAAAATTCCGTTGGTTGTTTAAAAAAAAATTATTTGTCAAGTTGGTTGCTACGGTAATAAATGTAAAAGCTTTCAAGAAATGCGCGTTGGTTTACTATAGGGCTAACCTAAAATTGTATTAAGATTTTGATCCAAATCAGCTGTTTTATTTATAACTCGATACATATTTTTAACAATAAATTACAAAATGTATACTTAAATTAGTTGCAAAAATGCTTCGCAGAAGAATGTTTCTTCCCGTGCCATGTCCATCTGCAAACCCCCTACTTTGTCCAGAATTTTTACATTTTTAAATAGGAACTCTAAATATTTCCCGTATAAGAAGTAGCCTAGATTAGTCTCTGAAAGTCCTTCCTCTACATGCAAATGAAAGATTTATCAAAATCGGTTGAGCCATTCTGGATATTAACCCGGACAAACAGACTTACAGAAAATAAAAAAATTTGTGTTTAGGTTTTGGTAACGTGTGAATAACCGAATGAGCTTAGAAAAAAGGATGTATACTGAAATCACAGACACTTCAATTTTATTTTGTAATATTTTGAGGTTAACTGAATATTGTAATAGCCTAAATTTAATAACAAAGGTCTGGTTTACAAAATACTAAAAACAAATTCTTATTGATAATTATAAATATGAGTATTCTAAATAAATGTTGAAATGTAAATATGTAGGAGTAAAAGTAAAGTAGGCCTATTTAGTGTTTAGAATAAAGGCTGGACATGGGAATGGAACGGAACAAACTGCAAAATGGAACGTTGGCAACAGCCATTTGGTTTTAATTTCTATTCCGAGTGCAAAGAAGGGATGAGAAATATAATCTTATACATTTAAATTTTCAATTAAATATGAATAAAACTGCAGATATTTGTAAAAAAATAAAATGTTATAAAATTCGGGATAGCATGCAAAAGAAAACATATGAACAAAATTGAAATAGAATGCGCTTCAGTATGAGAAGTTTTTAGTAGGCCGTGATGTAATTGTAGGACTCTGGGATTTTTAAAATAATTTTCATTGTCACTTTTTACAACCGATATAGCAACAAGATACAGTATTTAATTTGTGGAATTAAAAAATAAGACTTAATATATTGAATCAAATAAATAAACAAAGAAGAAATAGTTTGAAGCTATTCAAATAAAAAAATAATAAGAAGATTGTAATTTAAAAATTCGGACAAGTAAGATCTAAATCAAGCCTACAAGGTAATATCCAACCATAGTAATAGACTAACATTTGAAGAACAAACTATCGATATTTGAACCTTTAACTAACTTTCTTATTTAACCCTTCAACGTGTTTTGCCGTACGTGATACGCCGGGATTTTTTTCCTTCGGTGAGTTTTGACGTATAGCGTACGCTCAGGAACATTTAATCAGATGCTTCCATCTAGCAGCTAAACTTGAAACTATCTCGAAACGATTTATATTACAGCATAATGTAGCATAATTGTAGACATTGTAGCATAATTATTGGCTGATTTAAAAAAAAACATACGATACTTCTGTTGAATTTCTTGACGAAATTAGTTCACCAGTATAACAGCTGTTTTACCATACAAGTTTGTGACATTGTGTTTACTACGTTTTTGTTTACATTTGATCCCTTGTAGTGTTTTTATGTTTGTTAGTTGATTGATTACGTTCGGAAATCATGTTTTGAATATTTAATATTGGTTTTATTAGTGTTTTCTTAGGTATGTGTTTTGTGATAAGACTACCAACTAAAACTAACTTTTGACTTTTATTTAAATATGTTATCACAAGTAAACTCATGTGTTATTGATATTACCAAAAAGAATGTAATCTGCTGTTTAATTTAGTAAAAGAATCATTAAAATATTTCAAAAAATAAGTTAGAAACTAACATTTTTATACAAACATGTTTGATAACTCCTGAAAGCTTAAAAAAGTCCCGCAGCAGGGGGAGTTTCTCTCATAAAAAGTCACACGTTGAAGGGTTAAAATATAAATTTATTATAAACTTGAATTGGACTTTAGGATACAATTAGTATATATACCAAATTTTATAATTAGCCTATATAAGTATGTAAGAATTAAATATAATTGTATACTTATGCCCACAACTATGACCCCGAGATAATAAGAAACAATAACTTGTATTTTATTTGAGTTTGTATTATTTTAAAATGGTAAATTAAATGTTGTACATATAAACAAAATCATAAAGTGTCAATCAATAATTTAGTAGTCCTTATAATTTATGTGTATAGATATTGTAACACTTATAGTCCATGTAACAGGGATATGCAATTTCTAACTAGTAAATTCCCATAATGACTAAATCTTAGAAGAATGGTCTGGTAGATAATGAGACGCAATATACAATATTAAATATTTATAATTCACATATACATATATAAATTCATTTATGACGCAAAATAATTAAAACATAATGATTCAGATAAACCTAAAGTAAAAAATAAGCAGACTATATAAATAAAGAATAAAAAGCAGACTTAAAAACATTAATGAGTAAAAAATGTATAGTGTATATAAAGTGTATAAAAGTTCATAAAACAAAAAACGGTGGTGCGGTTAAAGAGAACAGTAAAAAAGGGTAAAAGAAATGGTCACATAGTAAACAATTTTAATTATTAAGGGTAATAAAGTTAAAAAGAAAAACACATATATAAAGGACTTATAATGCATAATACATGAATGTTTACATCAGTGCACACAGTAAATCTGAACTGGATCTGATCGATCGTAAAAAACTTGCGTTGATCATAAAGGCCATGAACGGCTCTCTCGATAGAAAAGATGGCGTTGATTTGACTTGAACTGGTGTATGGTGAGAAAGTAAAGTTTACAAAAATATGGTTTTTCGGTGCAGGAGAGTGATAGTTGATGTATCAAAGTAAACTTGGAATGGTATAGCGTTAGTGTACGCTTCGGCGCTGAAATCTGTCGAATATATTCGAAGTAAATTGAACTTATTAAAATGTGACCACGAGGTGCGGTTGTTGGTGCGTTGAACATGATAGTGTGCTTAAAACATCCATCGTAATCCAATAAATCCTAGGTAAAAACATTTGTGTGAACAATTTCGTGAGTATAAATGGCCATAATATTTGATAATCTTAGTCTGCATTTTAAATTTTTTAAACTTTTTTAACGTATAACTTCATTCAATTTTGAAATTGTGTCTTAGCCTAGTCAACATAATTGTAACTTGTATCTTGTATGAATTATTGACAATTTGTTCTATTTGTTTCATGATAATGATTAATTTGTATCTGTTTAATTATTCAATCAACATGAGTGAGTAAAAAAGCATAGTTGTTTCGCCACAATGTCTTGAATTTTTTTGACTAGCCTAGACTTCCCCATCGAGCGTGTACTTCCACAGTCAAGGACACACAACCTGAGAAGTTAAATTAACTATAAAGAATTTTATAAGTAATGATATATGCATAGTAAATCAAGAAAGCATACAAATAGGTTATATGTGGAATATTAAGTTTTTTTTTAAGAGTTAAAGTGAAGAGTTTTTATAAGGTTAAATAAAGTAAGATTTATAAGGTGAAAGGTGGATTTATAAGTTGGAGTTAAGGTGAGTCACATGGTGAATAATTTATGTAGTAGAGGTTGTAGAGAGAGGAGTATTTTTTATAATTAAAGTTGAATAATAAGCTACGAACATTAAAGGTGAATAAGAGTAATGAAGTGTAGGTGAGTAATAATCCACATATATCGTTTTTATTAATTTGAACATTTTTTTTTATTTTTCAAGTTTTTCGACGATCACATTATTTTTTAAGAGTTATAATCAATACAAATTTTATTTTTATAACGCTTAACGTTATAATATGTGTAGCCTGAAGTGAAATGTAGTTATTTTGTGCCTTGTATTTATATGACACAGTGGAGTCCAGCTAATCCGAAAATCCGCCTATTACTATTTTAAACGGAGTTCAGGAAAAAAAAACAATTTTTTAAACTTAAAAAACAGGAGAAATTAAAAAGACGTTCGTGAAAAAACGTACATTTATTGTTATATAAAATAGTGAAATAGAGATGTACATAGATCCTAATCTTGATGAAAACACCTGAAACGAAATAGGAATGAAAGCTGGTTACTTACAGTTACAGTACACGTCGGCTCCAATTATACAATTTGTAGAATAATTTTTAATCACTGCTAAACAGAAAGCATTACTAATTTACGCACACTTTTAAGAAGTAATGTCAGTGATTTTTTTCTGTCAAAGAGTACTGAATCGACTTGAGGATGCAATTGTTCCACCATCGCCGCATGAACACAACATCATTTGGTGTTGATGAAGCGTGTTGTTTGACGTAGCGCAGCGCAAGGTCAAGAGCATTTGCCGCGTCTGTGTGCGATACGATTTCAGTTTGAGCCTTCCTCGCTTTCCTCCGAGTCTGTCTGTTTGCATCGATAAATTTGCAATAAGCGCACATAGTTTATCAAACTCTCCTAGAGTAAACACTGAACTAGATACGACTAGACTAGTGCTCAATGCAGTGATTCATAAATATGTTTGAAACGCGGGAGGGAGAGGGGTAGGTAATTTCTCGGCGCTATGAGTCATCGAAGGAAATGCATTTCCTTTCCGACTTTCACTGAACCTGTTCACAAGCAGATCAACGCTGTATAGAGCTGCCACTATCAGATGCCCACGTACATTATTTACCAATTACCATGTCAGTACGTTGATATTATTTATGAAATCCGCCTATTCCGAATTCCCGCTAAACCGAACAGTGTTCGGTCCCAATTAGTTCGGATTATCAGAACTCTACTGTATGTATCATTGACTCTCACTTCAGAAATCTATTTTAAAAAGCAATATAAAGTAAGCAAATAAGTACACTGTAACTAACATGTCTAGGAGAACAGTTTTGACTTTTCCTCCAATTATTGTTGGATTTCTTGTTCAAGATTGAGATGCTGACGAAATGGTTTGAGAGCAATAAGCCTGAGCGAACACAACTTGAAAAACTACAAGTCAAAACTTTTTTGGAGTTTTTAATGGAACGAGGTGTAACAGAAAGGAAGGACATCTTTAAGTATAATTTGATCTTGATCAGGTGGGTTTAAAGATTAGAGTAAGTCGGGCGTACTATTGACGACATTCCTCCAATCAAATCTCTGAATTTTCTCTGAAAACTCTCTGAATAAGATTTTTAATACTGAGCAGCCTGCGGTAGGCAACATAAATTAGTTAGACGGTGACAACAATATAAAAGATTATAGTAGAGAAAACAAATACAATGTTTTCATATAGTCCTGTCAGATTAGGAATTTGGCTGCATTAAATCATGTAGTTCTAAAAATTTCATGAATGTGTGTGAAAATCTTCCCTGAATAACGCTTAAAAGTCCTATCTAATTCTGATGCCGAGGGCGGAGGCTCAAAAGTCCATTTCTTTAGCCTCATTTTTTTCGTCAAACTTGTCCTTCCAACATTTTTTACTTCCATTTTACATTAAACTTGCAAGAGGAAACTGTATAGGATTAAATTTCCTTCAAGAATATATATACTTTTACTAATTTATCTTCAAAATCAAAAGTTAAGAGCGTTTTGAAGTTTCGGGGTTGATACGAGATTCCGCTGGTAAACTGCTGATCATTTTATTTCCGTTTTCAAGGACTTTAACTCTCTTAGTTTTGACACTAACTTTTTACCCATACTCTTGTAAAAAAAATACTCATTTCATCTATATATATATATATATATAATCCAAATACCACTCACTGACTCATCACGAAATCTCAAAAACCTCCGAAAGGATTGGAATGAAATTTGGTATGTAGCTTCCTCTAGGACCGTAGGTGCTCGCTAAGAAAGGTTTTCAAAAAATTTAGTAGGGATTTGGGGGAGTCAAAGTTACTAAAAATCCCCATAAGAAATACATAGTGTAATATATTTATTAATATATATTTTTGTTAATATACATTTAACTTTGATTTGTCTATCCGTGCAAATCCAGATCGGGCAGCTAGTACATTTATATACATATAACAGTCATATATGTTTCCATTTTTATTCATATATATATATATATATATATATATATTCAGGGTGATTAACTCAAGATGGCCGACATGGCTCGGAAACTAGCAGCACATAACAAAATGTAAAACTGTGTTAATTTTCTAGTATCTTGTAAGAAATAAATTTACAAAATATCAGCTCTCTAGCCATAAGGAAAGTATGCAAATGTATATTTATTGTTTTAAGGGTTTTATCACATTTTCACCCCTTAGCAGCACATAACAAAATGTAAAATTGGTTTATTTTTTAAATGTATCTTGTAAGAAATAAATGTACATAATTTCAGCTCTCTAGCTTTAAGAAAAGTATAAAATGGTATATTTATTGTTTTTATGTGTTGTTATCACATTTTCACTCCTTAGCAGCTCTAACAAAATGTAAAACTGGGTTATTTTTCTATGTATCTTGTAAGAAATAAATTTACAAAATATCAGCTCTCTAGCTTTAAAGAAAGTTTAAAAATGTATATTTATTGTTTTTGGAGGTTATTTTCACATTTTTACCCCTAGCAGTATATGACAAAATGTAAAACTGGTTTACTTTTTATATTTATCTTGTAAGAAATAAATGTACAAAATTTCAGCTTTCTAGCTTTAAGGAAAGTAAAACAAACAATATTTATTGTTTTAGGAGTTGTTTCAACTTTTAAAAGCCTATGAGCAATATGTGTATAAAATTTTACATTTCTAAGCGTTAGGGTTTTAGAGATATATAATAAACAATATTTATGGTTTTAGGGGTTGTTTCAACACTTAAAAGCCAAATATTTTAAAATCCTTTCTTCCCCTCTAGCGTCTAAGAGCAATATGTGATTTCATGTTCCTAGGTGGTCGGTGAGTGGGTATCCGATCTTATATATATATATTAAAATTACTGTCTTGTAGTTTTAATCTACGCTATTTTTCAAATATGGCCGCCATCTTTAATTTTTTATATACAAACACCATATTTTTACAAACGGCCATGGAGAAATGACGATCATTAAAAATACAGTAACACCGTAATTTTAATGTATGTATAAATCCAGGGAATATTCCCAATTTAAATTTTTTCGAGTTCCATCTTGAGTTGATCACCTTGTACATATTTTATAAGTTACTAGGGAAAACCTCTGCGTGCTCCGCACGCCAGCCCCGTTGGAACCTTCTAAACACATAATCATGTTATGTTTTCTTTATAATAAAGTGTAAGATTAATAATAAACCCAAAGCTAAGATGGTAAATAATATTAAAGGTTCAAATCAAATTATTTCGTATATTTTATAACAGCCGTTTAACCCTTTGCGCTCGGATGGCCAGTACTGCTGGCCATACGATATTCTCAGTCAGCTCTGAATATTTACCGAATTAGACATCCTCACAGCTAGGATGGCCAGCCTGACTGGCCGCTTACGATACTGTTGTCAGCTCTGCCGCCAACTTGAACTTGTGGCATCAACAGGCTCTGAATTATTTTTCACTACAATCTGAAATGTTGTTAGTGGGTATTTATTTCGTGCTTAACAATATCATGGGATTTTAGTAACTCTTTTATTTTGCCATACAAAAAAGTAGATATATTGTTATTGGTTTAGCTGTAAATATAAAGTTATAATATATTTCAATGAATAAAACAAACCATTGTATACAACTTATCTAACAACATTTTTGGTAATTTAAAATAAAACAAAATCAAGTACTTGGTAACAAGAAACACTTAAAAGCAATAATAAACTAATTAACTTTTATTCTATTAAATTACTTCAAAATTTAAAAACACTAGCCTAGTCCACCGCAACGTAAAACTAAACTGTTGGTGAGGTTATATAATGTAACGAATATTGCTACGTTTTAATACAGCATAGACCAGAAAAAAAAGCGGGATTTAATTAGTTTAAGATTTGGACTCTAGGTTTCAGCACAATCCAGACAAAATAAAACTACTAAAAATAAATTAATGCAGATCATTTGTGTGGCCAGTCCTGCTGGCCATCCGGTCGTTCGAGGGAATTTAACTTGTCCAGTACTGCTGGCCATCCGATCTGAGAGGAACGTAACTAGCACCAACAATAATTCATACTTGACAAAGAAATGGCTTTGGCCAACACTACTGGCCATCCGAGCCCAGAGGAATTATATTAAAAATCCTACCAGAATGCAAAGGGTTAAAAGAACCAGCAAGGCTCAGGTCTACACTTTAGTAAAAACCTAACCTAAAAGTTAGAAATACAAAGAATTGCTTCAAAGTTTAAAATCAGGTGTTAATGGAAATATTAGAGCAAACAGCTGTTTTATCTGTTATTTTATTCAATTTCAAGAAATACATGTTGGTTCATCAGTCTAGGGCCAAACCTAAGATTTTTTTCCGACTAAATTTACAAATATTGAAATAAAAAATGTTTTTATTAAAATACATTACAGCCTATGTTACTCAGGGATAGTGTAGCTTTTTATTAGTAAAACTATGTTTTCAATTGGTTCAGTAGGTCCAGAGGTTACCCTCTACATACAAATAATATATACAAACAAACAAAATAGATTCGTCAGTTCGGAATATGCAAAGGGTTTTTGTCTTGCAGAAAAAATCTATACGGCTTATGGCAGGTCTTAAAAAGCTGAGTCATGTAGGGTTGCTTTTAAAGATCTTGGAGTTCATACACTTCCGAGTATATATATATTTGAGGTGATACTCTACTTTAAATTTAAATGTGATCATACCCAAAATAAAGATATACACAGTTATAGTACCAGGCAAGCTAATAATTATCGTGCTGGACAGCACAGACTAAATCTATACAGCAAACTTCCTGCACAAGCTGGTGCTAGACTGATAAATAAGCTCCCACAGAGCATTAAAAATTTGCAGCATTTTTTACCCTTTAAAAACAGCCTTAGACAGCTACTTTTGTCTAGATCTTTCTACTCTGTGGAGGAGTTCTGTGTACCGTAGTGATAGGTTTGTAATTTCTAGTTCCCTTATCACCCGGGTTCAAACAATACTTTACTATATTAGTAACAAAGGGACAGATCAATAAAAACAATGCATCAGTGGTTCAGTGGTAATACTTATTTTAACATTGCTTTATTCGCAAGCCCTTGCAATTATACAGGTACATTTGATTTGATACATTAGCCTATACTTATGCTCTACATACATTTCCTTTACTAGATACTACTTTCGTATGGCAGACTGAAACAAGAACTCGGTAAACAAAGCTACTGAATTTACTTTAATTAAACTTTCCCGTTAAACTTTTGACTCCAAACTCAATGTGATATCGATAGACTAAGTATTCTGTGACTCACTCAAATCTCGTTCTATTGCAGAACCGGTTTCGTCCTTCAATCTCGTGTAGACTTCTCGTAGTGATGACTTGTCTCTTGCTGTCCAGCTTCTAACCCTTAGCTTCTCAATCCCAAGTCCCAAGCTTCTTATACTTGGCCAAGTCCCGGCCAAACGTCCCTAGCTAACTGGCCTAGCTTTCCGGCCCCACACTTTAACAGACTGGCCCCGAATCTAGATTAGGGTTATGCTTATATAACCCATCTAACTTCCGTGTTGACAAACTACACTGTTCTTCCGTGCATCACAAAAACACTTCCGCCAAGCTCATCCTTCCTTGTTATGCTTCCTTGTTTACCTCTATCTGTCTTACGCAAAGTAATATCTTTACACTAAACATACTAACTCTAATAATTAATATAACTAATATATATTTTTGATCACACACCCCATTAATTCGTAACAGTAGCCTTGAAGTCATGGATGTGTTCTCCAATTTTAAATTAAATCTTGAAGTTTATGATTGTTTTAAATTGTTTATTATATGTTTTTTGTTCAAAATGAGATTGTTATAAAATGGTTGTAGGTGTTGCAGGATTTATATTAATTATTCTATTTAAATTATGAACATTATATTTTTATCAAATATTGTAGTTGTTTATAATCTAATTTTTAGTTGAATTTTAAATGTTATTGCTTGTTCCCCATTTAATAGTCTTATCTTTGTGTTAATTGTACTGTGTTTGTGTTTTCATATTTTTATGTTAATTTATAGACGTAGCCTATGCATGTATTATGTTTTCTGGCTTTAATAAAAAAACAAAACAAATTTTACCTCTTTATAATATTAGTATAGGTATGGGTAATAAATACCATTTATGCCTACATAAACAATCCTCGTATTATGTATTATTGTGATATGTTTGTTGTTTTGTATTTTATTGTATTTTTTCACTGTGGTCACAAATTTGATATTTGTCCTCGGTTGTACAATTAATGGAATGAAAATCAAATAATATTTCATGATTTAAAATGTTGGGTCAATGTCTTTGAATGGAATTCTTCTGGTACAATGGGACCTAAATAGCTTACAATATCTACAACAACAGCTGGTAATGGAAATCTCATTATTTTTGATTGCAGTTTGGTTCTCGTAGTGTGGAAACCCGAGGTTCCTTACGATCAGTTATTACTAATGGTAACCCCGTGCAATGACACGAAAGATCTAAGAGAACAACAGACTGGTCTAATTGCATTCACGATGGCTGCCCATTTACTTTCTCAAGACTTTCTGCCTTACAATGAAAATGGGAAAAATTTGTAAGTACGGTCAGAAGAAATCTTACAAAACGCCTCATCTTGGCAGCTCATTAGGTTGCACAACCCCCATGTGAATACAGTAAAACCTCATTAATCCGGATTCCATTATGACGGACTTCGCTTAATCCGGACAGCCAGTTGACTGCAGGTTATAAAGATTACATTCAGCTAAATTTGGAATAAGCCATTCTAAACTAGTAGTCCACATTAACGGGCTGTCGCTTGCCAGCCGTTTACAAACAAAATTTATTAATAAAAAATAAATAAATCAAATTTTGACAAGTTTTTTCTAAGTTAATTTAATATAAAAAAATAACCTTTTGCTGCGTAACAATTACTTGTAATCTCATACTTTCAATTTGTATACTTTACTTTATTTATGTAATTACCAATTCAAATCTACAAAATACTATTCCCTTAACCACAACAAAAACAATCAAACATAACCCCAAAATTGAAAATAGGTTATGTTATAGTCAGATCTGTGATTGTCACAGTTGACTACCAAATCTCTGTTACACAGATTGGTATATACATCTGTGTGTACAGTTGGTAACTACGGGGCGACTGGTCTTAGAAACACGGAATCTGTGTTCTACTCACAGAGACCCTGCCTCCAAGATTTGCCGCTGCGGCCCCAAACTGAACGCCATTTTGTATCTCTTAAAGCTACACTGACTCTATTTTTTATAACAAGGTTCAATTTACCATGAAGTACTTCTAGAAAGGGAAAGGACTCAAATTAACGAAACATAATAGTTGGCATTAAGTTTTTAATGCCCCATTTTAAATATCAAACATACAAACCATGTTAAAAAGAATTGGCAAATCATGGCTAGTCTCTGTAATTTTAAAACGCTCAAGCATTCATTCCAATTATTAACTTTACTAAATTTAAACATACAACAAATTAGAATACTAAAACTTTGAAATGCAGACTTAATTATAATGATACTTTTTACTTACGTACGTTTTGATTTATAGTGCACTTTAACAAAAAGAAACTTATAAGATCTTAAAAAGATTTTAATTCAATTTTACCCCTATTTAAATTTTGTCCCTTTAAGATTTTTTGATCGTAAAACTTTAGCCTCCCCGAATTAATTTCACTTCGTTCTTTAGATATCGTTTATATGGGAAACACTCTTTCACGTGGTAGCTACTTCCAAATGTCCGCCATTAGCTCGTTGTAAGCCGGCACGCACCTCCGAAAATTACAAAGTCAATTCACCTTGCTTTGCATCGTACGATCTACGCCATTCGACATTTTTTTATTCACTGCACTGTCTCTACTAACGTTAGAACATACTTCAACTGTATCTAGTCTCTAAAGACCGCAAAAACTATACTTGTGAAATCATTTCCCCACCAGATGATAAACAGGTCCATACACTAGGACGTCTCTGCTACAAGTAAGGACGAAGTATGGCTTCCGCCAACTACCAAATGAGCACGACGACGTCATCTCACGTGATCTGCTTCAACCAATCCTGATTTTTCTGTTATAATCTGCACGCAGCTGGTTTCCTTCGCAACCGTTCCGAGGCTAAAATCTTGTTTTATTCTAAAGTACACCCGTTGTAGAGGCTATGTTTTGATGACGTTTTCCCTTCATTTCAAAAAACACATCTAAGTTCTTATATCTTTTACTTTTGATTTGTTACTTTATAATTGCTTTTCTATGACTAAAATATTATGAAATTAAACTTGTCTGCATTCCCCCTTTGAATTTCTATGTTTATTATTTTTTATGAAAATACAATGTTTTAAAATAGGCTAAATCATCCAAAATTTTCATAGCTACTCCCTTTACGTTATACCCCTGTTTACTTAATTAAAACCCCTGAAACTCACATATATTACACACAGAATGGACCTTTCATATTCACAGTGTAATACATTTAACTACATGTTTTATAAATTAACGTATTGCCTGTACATACAACTAAACTCAAAATACATGTTCGTTTTCTATAAAGGGTGTTTCATGATGCACCTTTGTTCATATTAAGGTTCTTTCAATTATCCGGACGACTTAGAGTCCCAATTAGTCCGGATTAATGAGGTTTTACTGCATATTAAGTTTTATCTGTAACTTTCATTGTATCAACAAACTGTAGTATGGTGTCAGCGCAGTTTGACGTAGAGCTGGTAATAGGCAACAAAGAAGTTTGTGACGTCACCGTTTTGGTTGTAAATCTCGAATACACAAGGCTAGTCCGTCCGGCTTATTTTAAAATGGCATTGGGATATTAAAAGCTGAGAAATCTACTCGTTGCCTAGCATCCTTACAACAGACATGAGCAGTGCAACCTTTAGACAGTAATCAACAGCACTCTTATTGGATTTGCTTTCAACCTTTGTTGCTTAAACGGTGAAACTTATAATCTGCAGTCTGTTTTGTTTGCTTTAGAGGTTATATGCGTTTTTCAAATGATTTGATCGGTACGATTTCCTTTAAATTTTTATTGTTCGTCTGATAATAAAATATCAGTAACAAAATAGGCTAATAACATTTGACTTTAGTAATAACTATTTGTTTAAACTTTGCTTATTGTGTTGTTTATCCTTAAACTTTAAATAATTCTCGTCTATAGCCTACACGTGGTTGTATATTTGTGTTTGTTTATAATTTATATAATTATACATTTTTTAAGTAGTTCAATTATTGAAGTGTTAAAATTCATATTTAATTAGGTTTTACTATTAGTTAATGACTGTTAATTTATTTGTTAGAACAATGAATTCTGTTGAAAATCTATTACAAAAACCATTTGGTTTGTTATCAAGTGACGAAAAATGTTCGCCCACCAGAAAGAAAGACGAATGGACTTTCTTTTAAAAAATGTAAGTTTAGTAAATTACTGCTATAGGAAGTTAGTTCAGGGTGTCTAGCAACAGGGAAAATAGGGAAAACCTGGTAAAGTCAGAGAATTTTACTTTTCTGGAAAAATCAGGGAATTTTGGTTAAAGTCAGGAAAAAATAACATTTCTAAGTAAAATAGTTAAAAATAACTATTTAAAATCATAGATTAATGTAATTTTTAATTGAGAAAATAAATATTAAAGATAAGATGAACTTCTAAATTAATCAATAAGAAAACTATGTACTGTATTCTGATACGTAAAAACAATTATCGGCAAGCGTGTGATTGTGGCAGCTTGTTCCAATGTACTTGCCGTGATATGACTTTGAAACCTTTCTCTAACGTTCTATTTCTAAAAATGTTAGTTTTATTATTATTAAATGTTTTCGAATTTGGGTATCTTTGTATCAATTAATTAAATATTCAATGCAAATCTGTACTGGTAGCTGGATTACAAAAACCAATTACTGTAGTTATTTCTTTCGTTATAATGTAATAATACATAATTTGAGTAATTCAATATTTATAGTCATAAATGTGTAATTTGCACCTGCTGGTGGTTGGTACATTAACATAGATAGTATTAAATATTAAACTGTTATAATATTACCGTGTTTAATTAAATATTTAATTAATTCCCTAAAAATTTATTTGCTCACCAATATAATTTGATTGATTTACTAAAATTAAATTAGCATGGTTTTGTTTGTTGCTTTTCCTAAAATTGGTCATGGAAAAAGTTATTTAGTCAGGGAAAAGTCAGGGAATTTCAAAAGGTCATATCACTAGACACCCTGTAGTTATAAGTTATACCGTATATAAGCAATACACCCCCCCCCCCCCCCCCATATATACAGTAGAGTCCCGCTAATCCAAAAATCCACCTATTCCGAACAGAGTTCAGAAAAAGTACCGATTATTTAAACTTAAAAAATAGGAGAAATTAAAAAGACGTTCGTGAAAAAACGTACATTTATTGTTATACAAAATAGTTAAATAGAGACATACATAAAACCTAAGCTTGATGAGAACGCCTAAAACCAAATAGGAATGAAAGCTGGTTACTTACAGTACAATTTGGCTCCATTTATACAATTCATAGAATAATTTTTAATCACTGCTAATTACAAAAAAATACTAATTTACACACACTTTTAAGAAATAAAGTTAGTGATTTTTTTCTGACAAAGAGCACTGAATCGACTTGAGCATGCAATGTTCCGCCATCGTGTTGTTCGACGTAGCGTAGCGCGGGGTCAAGAGCATCTGCGCGACTGTGTGATATGATTTCGGTTTGAGCATTCCCCTCTTCCTCGCTTTCCTCCGAGTCGATCTGAGCTGATGAGCCCTGCACCATTGCTACGATGTCTTCGTCTACGTACTCCTGGTGGCCCTTGTCGTCAACAGCAGTCCACTCCTCAACACAGCTTTTTTCTGCGTCTTCACAGCCAGGGATTTTCTTGACTAGTGGAAGAAGGTCACGGTTTTCACTGGTGTAAAAGTTGTTTCAAGAAATTCCAATGTAGGCCAGAGATTTTTTCATGATTTTTGTATTGCGCCTTGAGTGGTGTTTTCCCACTCTTCAGCCACCCAGTAAATCACATCTTTTATAGTGATTTTCTTAAGTTTTTGCATAATCGTAAGTTCATTTTCATCCTCTTCAAGTAAGATGCGAAGCAGCATTTTTCTGTATTTTTTTTAATGGCCTGTAACACACCCTGGTCCATAGGCTGAAGAATTGAAGTGACATTCGGTGGCAAAAAAACTGTTTTGATGTCTCATTAAACAAGTTTCATTTCTGCCGCGTAGGGCGGAGCATTGTCTATTAACAGCAGAGCATGATTAGGCAATCCATTTTCTCTATTGAACGCAGTCACTTTAGGGACAAATTGGTGATCGAACCATTCCTTGAACAAGTCGCATGCCATCCAAGCTTTTTTATAATACACAGGAAGTGAGTTGATGTTAATGTTTTTGGACGCTCATGGTTTCGCCGATTTGCCTTTTACCATCAGTGGAAGTTTGTTTGTTGCCGAGGCATTGCAGCAAGTTAATACAGTTAGACGTTGTTTGTCCATTTTAAACCCTGGGGCAGATTTCTCTTCTTGCAAAGCAGAAGATTGTAAACTTGCTGCGGAGAGCAGTTTTGGGAAGAAACAAGTTCTTTAAATTCTTTTAGGTAATTGGCAGCTGCTTTGTTGTCAGCTGACAGCTTCTCCCCACCAATCGTGAGCTGTCTAATTCCGTGTCTTTTCTTCAAACTATCAAAAAACCACAGCTAGCTGAAAATGATGGGTCACCGCCCATAAGTTTGTTTAGTTGAAGCGCCTTTTCTTTTAACAAAGGACGAGAAATGGGAATTCCTTTCTGTCTTTCTTGAGTGAACCACAAAAGTAAGGCCTCGTCAAGTTTTTCATTTGAAAACACAGTCGTTTTTCAAGAGCTTTTTCACTTGAAGCGGAACAAAACTGCTCAATTTTAATGCGATTCTTTTTATAGTCGGTAATCGTTGCTTTTCCGACACCATATTCGCGTGATAATTTAGTAGCACTTTCAGCATTGTCCAATTTTTTTAACACTTCAAGTTTTTCTTTTAAAGTACACGAAGCATGACTTTGTTTACTTGCCATGATTAATGTTTATAAATAAAAAAGGCACAGTAACTCGGTGAAGTAACTCAACACTCACGGAACAAAGATTTATAATAAATTTGCAATAAGCGCACGAAGTTTATCAAACTCCCATATTGTAAACAGTGAACTAGACACGACTAGACTAGTGCTCAGTGCAGTGATTCATAAATATGTTTGAAACGCGGGAGGGAGAGGAGTGTCTCGGCGCTATGAGTCATCGAAGGAAATGCATTTCCTTTCCGACTTTCACAAGCCGATCAACGCTGTATAGAGCTAACATTAGCAGATGTCCTCGCACATTATTTACCCATTAACATGTCAATACGTTGATATTATTTATGAAATCCGCCTATTCCCAATTACAGTGTTCGGTCCCAATTAGTTAAGGGGCCCAGGTTGTCTGACCACGTGAATCTTTAAATATTTAATTTTTTCCCGAAGGCAATTCTGGTAAACCAAATTATCCGCTGGATCCGAAGCCAGCCTTGATGGGGCTATTTTGTAAGTAACATTATCTTATTTATAAATTTATAATAATTTAATTAACCAAATGAAACTAGCGGTGACGTCACACGTGGCCATGCAAGGCCGTACCAAACTAATGTATTAATTAATTATTAATTTGCGAACTACATTGTCGTTGGAAATTTGTCACCAACGGCCCCCTACAAAGTCGGTAGCCCCGTGGTGCTTTACTAGCCAGCCATAATGATAAATTGACCCATTAGTTATTAACGTTAAAACGCAAACCTAAAAACCGTTGTCGCTGGGTTGCCGGTCCTTCCACTGACTCCCGTTTCACTGTGCACGATCACGAGTCGTTCGTTACGCTTCACTGGTGTCGCTGCCATCTGGGGACTCAGTGGCTCCCTGAGATCATATGTATATACGTGGATCTCAGGTCGCCACACACTTGCAACCTCCAAATTTTTTAAGCACCAGCCGCCACTGCTGTGGTACATAATGCTTATAATGTTACATTTTTTCAGTTTGTATGTTGTAATCAATCTTATGTTTAACTTCGATTTAAAAGAAGAGATACTTATAGCGTACAGATAATCTTTTTTCTAAAGAAAAAGTAAATTATAAACTCTGTAAAAAATAGTGTTTGATACATAAAAAAACTAAATTGTATTATTTGGTGTCATGTCATTTTAAAATGCCTTTTTTTAAACATATTTTTTTTCAAATTTTTATGAGTTTTCTGAAAATGTTGCTAAAATATTAATAGTGCAATAAATAAATGCATGTAACAATTGGTTTTACCAGTGTTTTGTTCTTCTTAAAACAGCTGTTATCGTAATCATTGTCATTTGTCTAGGTTTTACGAAGCTATGAAGAGAAATGTGAAAAACTCAAACCGATCGATCTATTTACCATGTGCCGATATCGTAGGTCGTTTATTCAAGTAAGTGTTCAAATATTGTGATTAGCATTCTTACAATACAGATGAAATATTACAATGGTTGCTCTTGCACTGATATAAACAGTATTGAAATTGAAGTACAGTTGACGTATACTAGGAGTGTGTCTGGCCTAATGGTCGAGTCATCCAACCAATTCCTCAAAAACCAGGTTTGCAAGTAACATTTAACTGAGAAAATGGACATCGTCTCGCATTCTTATAACTTTACCTACTTGATTACAACATTTATATTAAAAAGTATTTCACCTTTTAGAGAAAACTATGACAAAAATCTATAAATAAGTAGGCCTAAGGTTTTGTTTCATAAAAATGTATAAAATGTTATAATTGTGATGAAAAATTTTACAAAGTTTTTTTATAAAATAAAAGTCATGACAACAAATATTCAAAGTGAGAATTTTTAAAATTTTTAGACAAAAAGAAAACTTTTTGCGAGAAAGTTGTAGATAATTAGTGGAATTAACTTTGTTTGAAATTATTTTGGTGCGATCCTGGCTGTTCCAACACATTTATAACGAGTGATTGTATTGAATATTTGATTGTATTAAATACCCACTAAAAATCTTCCAATCTCAAAAAGACAAACACCATTGGAAAGTTAATGTTTCAAACTTTAATTTTTGTATTTACAATTTCATTCTAAAACGTATATTTACTTGTGTAATCATCGTTTCAGTTTACGTGTTGTCAGAACAACTGTGACGTAACACGCCTATGCGGGCAAAATTCCAGTTTCTTTTTCCCAGTATTTTTCTGAGTTAAACCTATATACCGTTTGATTCATTCCCAACTGTCATCCAATCAAAATTCAGTCAAACAGTTCTGAAGCTAGGGGGAATTTTGTAGACCCTTGCAATTGGTCAGATTTCAACCAATAAAACAGCACATTTTGCGTTCGAGATATCTCTTATAATTCTAATTATTTCAGTAGACTTTTTTATATCTATTTATAGACCAAAGTTCAATCTTTCGTTTGGTGTAAAGCAAACTATATTTGACTGGTTAGATGTTATTCAAACAGCAGTTGAAAGTACATATTTGCGCAGAATTCATATTACCGCTTGAGATTGCAAAATAAGGCTGTTTCCATTGCCATCAACGGTAATTTTTTTAATTTCCTTTGTCCGCACGAGGTTTTATTTGTTTCATCTCACTTTTGTAATTCAATTGATTCTAATTAAAATACTTTTATTCAGTATACAGTTCTTTTCTTTGATTTATTCTCTACACTTTGTTACAATAATATTTCATGTTTGAGCAAAGCAAATATTCCTAAATTACTTTTCAAACGAGGCCTAGTTTTGTTAGCACCCTTGTAGTTGGAACATAAAAACTGGTGTTTTCAAAATAAGAAATTTGAAATTGATAGATGTTATTATACAGTTCTATTTAGAACTAAATTACAAAACTTTTTTACATTTATGGAAAAAATTACAAAAAATGTTTAATACTTTTTATGTAGATCTAAAGTTGAACTTTTATTTTTCGTAACTGACCATTTTTGGTTTCTTGAGCTAATAAATTTTACATCTAAATTCTTTGTAAATTTTACATCTATCATTTTTTTTACTGGCATGTATACATTGTTTGAACCTTTCTCTACAAAAAACTGTGGAACACTTTTGGATTTGGGGTTCATTTACTATTTTTGGCAAATTATGGAAAAAATGGTTGCACACTAAAAAAAATCCATTTTCGTTAACATTGCCGGTTCTAGGGTTAATCATACTGTATTTAAAGTTATAGGGTTTGTATTCTTTTCACATTGTATTGTTAGTCGCCAGGTTGGTGAAGGTTAGTAAATAAATGTTTGCTATTTAAAACAACTCAATTAAAAACAACAACGGTAATCATTAAATTAACAATTAGTGTCTCTTTAGATATTCACAGGAATAATTGAATAATGTTTACTCGAATCGAACAACTTAGACTAGAAAATCAATTACACTATGGTTTTTGTGGGAAAAGTAAATAAATCTTAGGAAATACTTTCCGCCTTCCAGCTCTCTTTACTTGTCGATTCCGAGCAACTCCCATAACTTTTAACACATGCTGATGTGACTACATTAGACCTACTACGGATGGGCACAGTTACTGCTGTTTTAATGTTTGATACTTTTGTAAAAAAAAAAACTAACAACAAAACTAAAATAAACTAACCCGAATTGGAAAAATTTTCTGAAGATTTTTATTTATTTAAATGCATAGAATCCGATCCTGTATTATAGTGTGATAAGGGTTTTATGTGACACCCTGTGTATATTTATAAATACAACAACTAATTTTTACATGTTCTGTTCACTAAGAAAATGTGTTTAGCCTAACACTTTTATTGTTTAGCCTATCACTCCTATAACATTCAAATCTTCCTTTTGTACAGGAATGTAAGGCTCCCACTATGAGCGGAAGTCTCCTAGTGTCTTTGTCTTGTATGAATATATACAGGGTGATTCAGACCTATACGGCCATGTCTCTGTAGCTAATTCTGTAGCCAAAACAATGGATGAACGATAATTATTATGTTATGTATTGGTTTATTCAACCTGGCATCCTATACCAACACAGTAAACACAACAATATTGTACTAGGGGAGACCCCTGCGTGCTCCGCACGCCAACCCCCGGTGCGACCTTCTAAAAACATATGTTATGTTTTATTTATAATAAAAGTGTAGGATTAATAATAACCTCAAAACTAAGATGGTAAATAATGTAAAATGTTCAAATCAAATTATTTCTTATATTTTATAACAGCAGTAATAATAAAGGTTAAAAGAACCAGTAAGGCTCAGGTCTACACTTAATCAAAAACCTAACAAAAAAGTTATAAATAATAACCTCAAAACTAAGATGGTAAATAATGTTAAATGTTCAAAACAAATTAGTTCGTAAATTTTATAATTTGAATAAATAATTCATTTCCTCCCTTATAAAAATCAATATTTACTTCCACAAAGCAGCTGTATTAGTTAGTTTCTTATTATAAACAGCTGTTTTGTATTAAAATGTTTTTATAACCTTCTGAATACTGTAATCATCATTATTTTCATCCACGAAATCAGCTGGATTAGTTTGTTTCTTATTATAAACAGCTGTTTTGTATAGAAATGGTTTTTAAATATTTTCCATGTTAATCTTATGGGGAAAATCCGACCTTTGAAATTAGCTCACGCTATTAAGGATAAGAATTTTTGACATCTAAAACCTTATTGCAAAACTACGAAATGAGACGAATTTTTTGAAACCTCAAACATTAAAATTGGTCCAGAATTAAGGGAGGAGTTGTGTTTACAAAAAACGGCTTCACGTATTATATATAAAGATGTACATGTGCTGTTATTATATTTAACTCAGCTATTATCCTTCATCCGATTTTTTTGACAGTTACACCATCTGATAGTGAATCAAAAGGGCTACAAAAAAGGTGTCTTGACATTTTTTGTCAAAATGTACGGTTTTTGAGTAATTTAGCCACCATTTTGAAACACATGATTGGATATAATAAATCATTGTTAGGTTAAACTTCATGTCAAGTTTGAACTCGATCAATCAAACATTTCTCTAGATATGAATTATTTTGTAAACAAAAACAAAAAGGCGGATATCTGGAAAATGAAGGGTTTTCGAGCCTATGTTTTTATGAACTTTTTTCTTACTTTTTGCTATACTAGAATGAGCTTCCGAGACTTTGCAGTATAGTTTTCAATCGCCCTGTATATATGTGTAACATTTCAACGTACAGCGATCTCACCAAAGTGAAAATGAGACAATAGAGTTAAGCTCTGAAACATGTCGTCTTAATACCACGACAACAAGTCACAAGAAATGTTTTGAGGTAATATAATTATTAATTAAAAGTGATTTGGTGCCACAATTATGCAATACAAATCCATAAATTACTGTATTTTCCGAGATGGACCATCATATTAGACGATGTTTTCCTTGTTGCAGAAAACTGGACAAAGATAACAAAGATTTCGTCAATGAAGATAAGACGTTCTACTCGGACATATGTGATATCTTGAGGGCAAGTGTTAGTAATCATTCTAGTCCGGACTATAACCTAAACCGTTTTGTACTGAGCTTGCACGCCATTCAAACGCACTATCCACCGATATCAGTCAGGTATTTCAACTTTATTGGTTTGTAACTTATATTTGTGTTCAAAATTTTTAACAGGTTTTACGAAGCACGCGATGCACTTTGTATTGAAAATACTCCCAATACGGGGGGTTGGCGAGTGAAGCACGCAATGCATTGTGTATTGAAAATACTCCTAATACGGGGGGTTGGCGTGCGAAGCATGCAATGCATTGTGTATTTAAAATACTCCCAATACGGGGGGTTGGCGAGTGAAGCACGCAATGCACTGTGTATTGAAAATACTCCCACACGCAATGCACTGTGTATTGAAAATACTCCCAATACTCCAATATGGTACTCAGGTCGTCAAACAAAGTTGTTACATAAAAAATATATTTTTTAGGCTACTTTTTATATTTAACAGATGAAACTAAAACGTATAATTTAACTATTTTTTACCTTAGCATGGGAATTTTTTGTTTTGTAGATGTTTAAGTTGGCAGCCCTTTTATTTATATTTGAAGGAAGCAGTCTTAGTGTTGGTGATAAAATAAACACTTTGACAAAATTGTCTGTGTTTTAATTTACTGTATACGTTGGTTTAAACGTTAAATATATATCAAAACAGTATGCAATAATGTAAAATGCACTCGTCGATGATACACCTCAAAACCTGATTTGTAATTGTTATGTTCGTTTGGGAGCTATGAGTAGCAAACTGGTGGAAAACGGGATTTTTAGCGTTTATTGGTGCATAGCTAATAATTTACTTAGGAATAAAAGAGATAAATAAATCGATTTGGCCGAAACTCGCGGTGCTGTTTTGTGCCAACGAACTCTGAACTAAAACTATTTTTTTTTAAATTGTGTTTAATGGTAAGGCACAATATTTACCCGATAGTCCTTTTATTTATTTAATAACATCTGCAAACAAAGCTTTCTTTCTACTTTTTTTGTTTTTTTTTTGTTTTTTAGTCTTTGTTTTTTTTTTCTTCAATAAACGCAGTAGCTCACAGTAGCTGTCACTATTTATTGTTAGATCTTTTGATTTGAACTAAACCAAAATTATACCTTCCATATTCCAGAATATCAACATCATAACCTTTCCTGCAGACATCTGAGTTTTGAGATAAAGGATGTTTCCACACCAAACTTTGTCGGTTACTCTCTGGTTCAAAATAATAAAACCACGGTTTTTATTCGGTTAAGAAATGACTCCTTCTTCATGACGTTCCAAATGCTTCAAACGCTTGTCTTTGTGGACGCTGGTCAATTGACGTGGACCCAGCGAGCAGAGACTTTTTTTAAATTTAAAGAATCGTGGATGATTGAATACGCTGAGCCATGACTTGCATTTAACTCACTTGCAATTTCATCAACTGTGATTCGTCGATTATCAAGAATCATTTGTTTAACCTCGTCAATATTGTCATTAGTCTTTGAAGTGGAAAGCCTACCAGGCTGCTGTTCATCACACAGAGAAATCCTACCACTTTTAAAGCAAACAATCCATTTTTAGATCTCGCTTCCACTTAAACAACTCTCTCCATATTGCTGCTGCATTCGACGAATAATTTCTGCTGGTTTCACACCTTCTGAATTGAGGAAACGTGTCACGCAATAGGTGCAATCAGACAAAGGAGATCTCATTTCACACAGTCTTAAACATGTGCCTATGTAGCTAACAGTGAAACAATGCTTTCAATGAACAGCTTACAGATGTTATGAGTTTTAGCAAAACAATCAGTGCTACCATACATGTGATTCGGAGGAAAATCTAAATTTCCCTTTACTTTAAATTAAATTATCGTAACAATGTATCCAAATTTCTTGTCATGATTTTGGGACATTGATTTTTACTGTAGATTAAAATGAGTTATTGTAACAATGTGTTGAATTGTCGTCTCTCTGCTTAAGTAAAGCAATGATTTGTAATGATTTCTACTACAGAAATCGAATTTCGCCCAACATATTATTGATAAAAGCCACATGTTTAATAGCATTGACAAAAATATGGATATCTTGCACTTCTGCCATAAAAACCGCAAAATGGACACTCTTGAAGAGTACGAAATATACAAAGCCTTAAAAAACGCACCTGATAATGTATTAAATGATAAACAAAAATTTAATTCGAACCCCATGTTTAACCTTATAAATAAATATTCTGTGAATATAGACATGTTGACATCTGGAGATAGGGGGGAATAAACTGATAATGCCTAAGCCTAGCCATACTCTCGGACACGCAGTGCAGGACAATTCCTTTACGGATTCACTAGTGAATGATGATATGACTTTTACTTTTTTTTACATTTTTTTACCCTGGAACTGGCAGAGGGTCATTCATAACCCTCTCTCAGGCGCAGAACGCAACAATTTCGAACATTAGCGAAAGTTAACACATATTTGCATAATCGATAATTTAACCCACTTAGAATCATCCAATCGTAATAAAACTGGCACCATTGGAAAGGAAATGAATTAAACTTTAATTTTTGTATTTACGACTTTTTCGTAAAACGTATATTTACATACGTAATCATCGTTTTAAAATATGCATATTGTGCAACAGCTATTTCCGCAAGCGAATCTGCATACAATTGTACTGTTTTTTCCCACTTCTTCAACTTTCAAGACTATCCACACAAATATTTCTTTGGCTATTATAAAGATACCATTGGATTCGTCAAGATTTTATCTTTCTGTTGGTGCCTTCTAATCAGATGTCACTATAAAAATAGTATTTTTTTAAAGCATTACTGTAAACCCTTGCGATTGGATAGTTTTTCAACCAATGAAACAGCCCATTTGTCAAGTGATTTTACGCCTACCATATCAAATGTTTTGACAGATTTCTTTACACCATTTTGTACAGCAAAGTCTGAATTTTGTAAAAGTGGGAATTAATCCAGAAATAACCGGTTTTTTGTCTGTCTAGACAACAATTGAAATGTACATAATTATTACGTTCTAGTGAGAAAGTCTAGCGCATGGGTTCCCACGCTATTCAAGTGTCCCATTCTCACCGCTGTTATAGACGGCCGACTTTTCATTAGATTAATGTCATTTTGTTATTCAAATAAAGATAACTCAAACACTTTTGTGAACTAAGGAAAGACAAGTATACCGTTCTTTTCTTTGATTTATCCTCTACTCTTTTTTATAATAATATTTCATTTTGGGGCAAAGCTTATATTAGTAAATTACGTTACAATCTAGGGGAAGGTTTGTTAGCAGTCGTGTACTTGGAACATAAAAACAGTTTTTTTCAAAATATAAAATTTGAAATTGATAAATGTTTTTATACAGTTCTATTTAGAACTAAATTACAAAACTTTTTTAAGCTTACGAAAAAAATTCAAAAAAAATTTTACTACTTGTTATGTAGGCCTAAAGTTGAACTTTTTCCTTTCGTTACTGAACATTTTTTGTTTCTTGAGCTAATAACTTTTACACTTTCAAAAGAAACTAATTTTTAGTGGCATATTTGAATTCTTTGAAGTTTCTTCTAAAAAAAAGCTACTGAACACTTTTGGATTGGGGTTCATTTACTATTTTTGACGAATTTTTAAAAATATGCTTGCAAAACGCTCAAAACTGACTGGCCAATTTTAGATTTAACATGACCGGTTCTAGGGTTAAACGTTTTGTGTTCATGTAAGTATTGTGAGTAACATTTCAACGATGTTCAGCTGAACGGAACTTTTTTATAGTGCAAGATTTGAGAATGGTCTGATTAAGAGATCGAAACCGGTCATCCACAAATAAAGGAATAGGAATTGATGTTTTCAAAAGGTACAGAGGCGATGATAACCCAGTTTTTTCGCATATAAAAAAATTTCCAAAAGTACGTACCTAAATTATTATTTGTACACCCTATTCTGGAGGCTAAAATACCTAAAATGTACAAATTTGTTAGCTATTAAAAACAGTTTAAATAAGTTTGTGTAATAAACATATGCTTAAAACAAAGCCTGAAGTCCTGCTGTTAACATAGAAGAGTTGCTTATATTTATAAATATTTAAATATGCTTTAATACTAATTTTCTAAGTTCTTCGTCAATTTTACCTTTATGAGTTTCGACTTATGTTTAGAAAATATCTGCCGGTGACACTTCCTTAGCCTGACAAGGAGCAACCAACTTGCTTCTCTCGCTATTTCTCTAAGAACGGGATTTTAACGCCTGACGCAATCATAGAATACTAAATAAGAATAGTAAAAAAATATTGGTTTGTTCTAGATTCCTAGCAAACTGTAGTGACCTGGTACC
>JAGFPH010002326.1:38051-60090 GCA_018207615.1 Philaenus spumarius | reverse complement strand
TATTGATGTAAAATTAATTGTAAAAGTTATTAGCTTAAGAAACAAAAAATGTTCAGTAACGAAAGGAAAAAGTTCAACTTTAGGCCTACATAACAAGTAGTAAACATTTTTTGTAATTTTTTCGTAAGCGTAAAAAAGTTTTATAATTTACTTCTAAATAGAACTGTATAAAAACATTTATTTATCAATTTCAAATTTCTTATTTTGAAAACACCAGTTTTTATGTTCCAAATGCACGACTGCTAACAAAACTAGGCCTAGTTTGAAACGTAATTTAGGAATATGTGCTTTGCTAAAATGAAATATTATTAGTGATCATAGTGGGGTGCTTAGTGGGTGAAATATTCATTGCAAGTAGAGTTGTCAAAGTTGATATATTTCAAGTGAAACGCCCCCAAGACCACTCAATTTGAGTGGTCTGACAGTTGCAGGGTTAAGCAATTTTTGAAAAAAGTTAATAAAGGTGATTTTATGTGCGATCTAACAATGCTATTGAAATTTGTTTTTTTGAAAGAAACATAACAAAAAAGTTAAAAGGAAACACTTCAGGGGTATTATGATGGAAAAAATGTTTAAATTAATTGTTAATAAAAAAAGTAGAAATTCGGAATTTTTTTTTTTCAAAGTTTGACGCTTATGCGCAACCTAAAGATCACATTTTTCATTTCTTTTCTTATTTTTCTCAAAATCAGGATGCCATTTTTATTGGGTAAAATTCCTAGTTCGAAAAATCTATTCTGCCCACCCTAATCACCACAGCACGTCAGAAACCCATGCGTTAACATGGAAAGACCAATGCGTAGATGACAAACTACCACTTCCTCTCGACAGCTTCGTTTGAAATCCATGGCCGAACACCGTCCTTTTAATTTCTCGGAGTTTATTATTTTGTACCATCCCAGTGTGATCCGAAACCGAACAGAAAGACACCCCTTACAGTCAAAATCTGTGCATGGAACACAGAATGTCTTTAACCAAAATGTTAGGGGAATACATATCTTGGATGGCTCATATAACAAGGTGTACCTATGTTGGTAATACAGTATTAAGTGCCTTGAGTAGTGCAAAAAGTCCTGCTGCACTTTTGTTAAACAGAAGAAGTGGAGGGTAATACATACATGAAGCTGTTTCCTAACATAACAAATGCACATAAATGAAATGTAGTGTGTACAAAAATTATTTTTCAATTTATTTTAGCCATTTACAATTTAATTTTGTAAAGATTTGCATTAGCTTCCATAACTGCAACTTTATCTAGCCTTCAAGTGCGGTATCCAGGTTGTAACACATGCGAGTTTCAATATTTTAAAAGTTAAAGTTGGGGCAAGAGTCATAAAGTAAATTTGAGCAAAACTAGGCCAGGAGGCGTATTGTTAAATTTAACCAGAAAAACTAGGCATAAGGGAAATAAAGGGTGACCTGGGTTTGTTTGAACAAAAAATGCAGACAATAAAGTTTTAACATAAAAAACCATGTATTTGATAAATAATGTAAAAAATGCAGACATTTAAAATCATTTTTTATAATTTTCTTTTTTTTTAAATAGCCTATATTATAAATTACGAGATGAACAACGTGACGTCATAACATCCGATCGATAAACGAAAATTATGATTGGTGGATGAGCTTTGGTGAAAGGAACTGTGGGTAAGAAAGATAGAGAAAGGTGTGCTTCAGAGCTGAGATGGTTGTAAAGGAGACAGGACGCAATGTTCTGGTCTATTGTATTTTTTTTTTTGTGATTGTTCTTCTGAAGTAGAAGAACCTTGGTGCGATGAAGTTTGCAAACAATTATATTTGTTGAGGAGTATATTTTTTGTGAAATTAATAGAATTTCTACCAAATAATCACGTAGAAAGTTGAAAAGTGTGTAGATCATAGTTGGTCGGTTTGTGCGAGAAAGCGTGACATTATGCTCAACTCCAAATTTGGGTGTATGCCTTGTTGTGCGACTTTCTGAAAAAGTAAAACTGATTCAATGAATATTTTACTGGGTGATGAAGTATTGGCGAAGTAAATAAATTTGTGCGCGAAAGACAA
The DNA here is from genome assembly GCA_018207615.1 of Philaenus spumarius. Taxonomy (NCBI): domain Eukaryota; kingdom Metazoa; phylum Arthropoda; class Insecta; order Hemiptera; family Aphrophoridae; genus Philaenus; species Philaenus spumarius. The sequence goes on along the minus strand of JAGFPH010002326.1, from coordinate 58,050 downwards.
GGGAACTGACGCCACGCGAGTAATTTATAAGGTTTTCTATTCAATAATTTCCTTTAAATGTAAATTGTCTGCATTTCTTTCTTTTGGATTTATTTGTTTTTGTTTTGTTAAATTATTTCATCATTGAAAATATGTATTTTTCTTCTTTTTGTATTGTGTTAAAAAAAAAAAATAAGAATTTTATTAAAATGGAGTAGACATTAATCTCAGTCATCATGCCTAATTAGTTTATTTGACGATTCCAATTCCAGTTAAAGTACTTCCACAGCAAAGAAACCATGAACCCAAAATTTAATAATTAGTTTTTTTTTTATCATTTTAGTAAAATAAAGATGGCGACCTATCTAATTAATATCTTATGGGCGGGAAATGTGCATTTGGCGCGAACTCTGTGCATGGATTAACACTCTATGCACAGAGAAGTGTCGTCTGCTGCTAGGCTGTCCTGTGAGAGATTAATAGGTTGAGCATAGATTAGTATCACATGTGAAGTCAATGCAAAGCAGCTAACGTCGTCTGCCCTTGACGTCAGACTGTTTGTTTACATTTGGGACTTAGTAAATTTCTTCAAGTGAGTAACTTAGTCTTGTAATAGTAATAAATAATTTTTTTTAAGGAACTTTTTATTTTAATTTAATTTTAACTTAAGGTTTGTAATAAATGAAATAATTATTATATTTTAATTAAAGAAACTTGAGGCAGTTTCATGAAATAAGTGACTTTGTGGACAAAGTATTCATTTCATATATAAGTTAATTCAATATTTACCTGTAATAATTTTATTTTATTTTGGATTCCTTTTAATTATATAATTTGGTAATAAACACAGGTGAATAAATATTATTCAAAATTTTTTATTACAACAATTATTTTATTACACTATATTTTTTCTGTAACGTAGAGTGCTGCAGATTGCCTTGCCAGAGGTTGGTCTGTAGGTGCGATACGTTGCAAGGTATGGTAAACAATTTGAAGCAAATGGTAGTAAATGCTAATATCTGTTAAATCTAAACATTGTAAATACTTGATAAGTTTAAACAAGTGCTAGAAATATGCCTCGCATAGTGCCTTTACTATTCCAGAATTTAGTTACCTTATTAAATCTTTAACCGAAATTTTCTGTTCTCAGCGGGACTCTGTGATAGCTCGACAAGTGTTTGTATCACTCTACGGAGGTTTGAAGTCACAATCTGTGAGGTTACCTTCTCTCCCGTTGGTCTTACACGACATTCTCCAAACTACAACTCAGTACGAACCGTCGACCATCGCCACTGTACTAGATGTGGTACTTACGCAGCCGGAAGAGTTCACGCTCAATCTTGACACTGTTACAAAAGGTATAGACAAGTTTTTATAAATCCTATTACAAGGCACTCGATAGAATAAAAACTTGAACAAAGAATTGCACAACTACACTCAACTACAATGTCATCATCTTCAGTGATGCACAGCTACAAGAATCAAACTATAACTAACCTAGTAGTGTTTCGTGCCCCGTATTTAATACAAAAATAATTCGACCACACAGCTGAACCGCTGATGTGAGTTGAGCAAATTTCCAAAATTAAGTTTATAGGCCTGTGTTTTAGGGTTTCAACCAACAATTTGGGAAATAGGTCTATTCACGACGGTGCTGAATAGCTGCAAAATTGTTCGCACGCCATTCCGCATATTGGGAGTATCTTCATTACACAATGAATTGTGTGCTTCGCACGCCGTTCCAAATATTGGGGGTATCTTCAACACACAAAACATTGTGTGCAACCCCCGTATTGGGAGTATCTTCAATACACAATGCATTGCGTGCTTCACACGCCAACCCCACTTTGGAATCCACCACATGGCTTTGAACCGGGTACTTCTATGGTATTTTACGTTTTGATCGATTTTGGGGGAACCAAGCGAGCTATAAGGTCGCATAAAAACACAAAATGTGCAGAGTAACATCCTACATTCATATTTGTAGAAAAAACTCAAAAACAAATTCATTCTCGTAGCAACAATCTCAAAAAATAGTTACTTCCGGTCAAAAAACGTGCCTCCGATTGTTGCATTTTTTTGGCTAACGAACTCGTCCGAGCTACGTAGACAATCAACATGTGTACCAAATTTGAACGAAATCAGACTTAAAATACGGCCACTAAAGTATATATATATATATATATTACAACGGACAAAACTCGTTGTAGGTCCTGAATTTTGAATTTATAAGTAATTTTATAAATTTGAATGATCTGGACTTGCCGCGGGCTAAAGCCGCATGTAGGTCACGACAATCATGTTGATGCGGGAGGGTCGTTATCGGGCTAAGTTAGACTCTTGGACCCTGCCTGTTCGAAAATGAATAAGGACTTGTAAAAAAATACTTAAAGATTCTGTCGGGAAGCCAAAATCCAGGAATTAAATAAAAAACAAGATCTTCAGGAAATGCATTACGCTAACCGCAGGTGTATTTACTGCAAGATTAGATAATATTAAATCACAAAGTTACGTAAGATACAAGCTATTAAAGTATGGGGAAAAATTCAAAATTCCTCTAAATTAAAAAAGAAAAGGTTTTTTAGGCTGTTCATAAGAAGGCCTAAAATAAAGGTGAAATAAGTTTTAGGGGAATTTTGTTAAATAAAGAAGTTAGTGTTAATCCACTAAGTTCAAATGATAAAAAAGTAGGTAAAAAATAAAGTTTTTTAAATTCTAACCAAAACTAGTTTTAGGAATGGTAAACAAAATTTATAATTAAAAAGAAAAACTTGAAATTTTATGAAAGGAAAAAGGTGATAGAATTTGCACCTTAACAGCAAAATAAAAAGTTAAACTGGAATTTTTATTAACTCAAAATGGTAAATAGTATGTTGATAACGTAGTTATGTAAAAAGAATCCAGTATTTAAAATATGTTTCGGGAGTAAAGTAAAACCCAAGTTTGTAGAAAATCGTTTAACTCCATAACCCCACAGTAAGACAACCAGAAGAAGAAACAAAGTGAAAATCCGGCTAGTTAACACTAACCAAAAGGACATAAAGAAGTGTAAACCAAAAACTGAAAAAAACAAAAAACTAAGACTTTTCCGGGAAAAATCGCCGCGGAAAAACACGCGCGGGTCGTGTACGCGAACCAAGAGTCGTACGAACGTCACTCGAGTTCGTGTGTAAAGAAGACAACGAGCTGAATCCAAAAAAATGTCACCCTCATGGAAATCGGGAAAACCCTGGAGGAGTTACAGAGGAAAAGGATTTTCCATAGCTTAAACTGCGTGGGACAAGATAAGAGAACGGCACGGCGGAGGGGCTAGCTAGAGATGAGTCGAGTGGAGGGGGAGCAGATCTACCAACATACGAAAGTGGGCGTACTCCAAAAACAAAAGGAAAATTACATAAAACAATGACTAAATCAAGTTTAAAAATAAAGGGAAAATCACCAGAAAATTCAGGATAAAAAATAATGTAGACTAGGAGTTTAAAATTGTCGAAAAAACGTATTTTGAAGACTTGTAATTATACAGTGATAGAAAGCTTAAGTTAGCATGGAAGTAGTGCCGAAAAGGTCTTTATAAACTATTGCTCGGGGAAACTCGAGAGACTTCTTTTTTTGCGAGGTAAGTAGACACATCGGAGCCTTGATATTTTTACGACGTAAGCGGACGCATCAGGAGCTGTTACTTGTGTTTTATAAAATACTATAGCATGCAAGAAGCTAAGTATTTTCTTCGTTAACCTTATAATTTGTATAACAAGTGGAAAGATACGTCGTTGCGGTTTTAACCTGGAATGCAGCAATAGACACAGCATAAATCTACAAGAACGTCCGTGGCAACTTAGTCATTACAAAGTTGGCCTAACTTGGAATATTCTGGAGGAGGAACATAGCCTGCAAATCAGCTGATACATGGAGTGATTCGTATAGCTTCCAGACAGGACTCCAGGACATCACCAGGCGACCACTAGGACATGCAACTGTTACGTCGAGGGAATAGTCGAACCGGGACTTCAGACATGACATCATCCATCTTTAAGAATTCATCCAACATTCTTCCAGACAACCCTACAGGAACCTATCGCCATCAACGAGACAACTCAACCAGCACGCAGAGCATCTGTAGCCTGCCATCGTTAAACAACGCTCGCGGACTTCACATCAAACGTCGCGACGCCTGGACAAGTGTGAAAAGGTCGGTAGAAACGTAAATACGTTAGTCCCTGTTAAAAATTTGCCTGAAGTAAATTCAAATAAATTTATTTTAAATACTGGGTTACTTAGGATGTTAGATTAGATAAACTATTTGTATTATTAATTAAAATATTAAGCTCATTAAATCGTAAATTCAAATTAAATCTTTCATTAAAATATAAATTAAATTAAATTGAGATCAAAGTATTAGAATAAACTATAGTTAGGTAAATAATCAGTTCTGCCTTGTAGTTTAAGAGATTATAATTGAATTTGAAAGAAAAGTTATCATTTTGTATTTGTTGGAAAAAAGTAAATTCCAAAAAGTTTATTTTTGTTTGAATGTTGAAAAAAGGAATTATTAAAATTTTATTTGCTTTATACACAAGTTATTATTTACAAAAAACACCTAGTATTCAAATATCCCAATAGTTTATGAGTTATAGATTAAGAATTGATAAAGTGAAATTTCATAAAATATTTGCAAGCACAAATAAGCAATTTACAAGGTTAGTTTCAGTGTCCTCGCTACTCAGAGGTTTACAAAAAGTAAAATCATTAACTTGTGTTCTAACTGAGCTAGATTCAAAAATAAATTACTGGAAGTATAACGTAGAAGTTTTTTTTAGTCGGGATATTCAGAAAACTGAATATTCGACACATAGTTATTTCACCTAGGCCAAACAAAGCGAGATTGCCTATAAGACTTCCAGTAGGTGGAAATAACTTATTCTCCAACAAAGAATTCTCGAACAGGAGAGTTCCGTTGTAATATATATATATATGATTTTTAATGACACCCCAAAACGTGTTCTGGGGACCATGATTGATGCTCATTTGCTACTCCCGACCTTGGGTCTTACCATGAGGGCCACTGCAATATCACTTTTTTGCTATGGAAATTCGCTAAAAAGGGAGCTTGGCTTATACAGTACGATTTTTTTAACTGTGCCCTCGGCTCGGCTAGCGCACGGTGGGCTAGCGGTGTAGCGGGGAGGGATTGTAAAGGCAGTTCCACAAACTTCGATTAAACAAAACTGATTGAATAATTATTCGAATAAAATTATTGAAATAAAAACTACTTGAATGAGTCGTCTCTTGTTCGAATACTACTGTGGTGTGGTTAAGGTAAATGCCAGACACCAAGTAGTCCTACTTCCCCCCCAGGCAGGAAGTTTTCCCCGGAATCTAACTCCAGACATCCGTACCGAGCAAACCGTAAGTCAAACGAAAAAATGTTTCAAATAAAATATTTAATTTGGACCTTTATCTAAAACTTTCTCGCGAACACTTTGTCTCTGACCAACAAACAAAAAACTTTTCAGCGGTGTGAAAATTTCATGTCATTATTAAAGTACATTGTTGTAATATTGATTTTTAAAATATGAAATAGGTTTTGTAATGGATTTTCTTTTACATCATTGTAAATTGTATGGTATCATCTTTTACGAATTGTATGGTTCTTATCTGCGTATCCGTGAAAGTTTCATAATTTTACATCGCTACTAAGTGTATTAAATGTCAGTGTTATTGAAGCTCGGTTTTCGCTGTTTCACGCCGCTAGGCTTAGTTTTCGTAGAGAAAACTAGAGTAGACAGAGCGATTTCTAATGTTATCATTCAGGTTAGTACAATTTGGCCGAGGGTACGGTTAAAAAAATCGTACTGTACCTACATTACAATAGTAACAGCTGCCTGGCTTTATTCTCACCAACTATTTACCATACAAAATTACTAATATTGCTAAATAACAATACATTTGTTTGCATTAATAAAGACTAATACAGTAGAACTTCGATAATTCGAGTCGCAGTAGTTCGAGGGTCCGGGTATTTCGAGCTGTTTGCAAAATTAGAAAACAGCTTTTTTTGACTATTTTGAAGCTTTTAAAACATCGCCTCATTGTACGTCTAAAATGCCAACTATTCTTTTGAAGGTGGCTGGCTTGTGTTCACTTGGCGGCACACATTGGATTTCGCCGTTTGTCTCCCCCTCTTGTTATTCTAAAAATGGTTCAATTTCGTTAATAAACTGTCAGTTCCCACGGAAGTACGTGCGCTACGCATATCGGTGTTTTGTATAACATTGTCGATTAGTGAGTGCATTCTTTACTGTTTCTGTTGAAAGTGTTTTAGTTATTTAAGTTTTAATTTTGATTGCGTTTTGTAATGATGAGCGAAAAAGCTAAAAGAAAGTTGTGCCAATTAAAATTAAATTAGAGGCTTTAAAAAGACCTTGAAAGAACTTGCAGCTGAGTACGGTGTCGGTGAAGTAACTGTAGATGAATAGCGTCGAAATAGAGATAAACTCGAACATTTTCTACTATTAAATGTTCTAATATTTCGACTAATTAATACATTAAGAAATATAGTATTCTTTATTTTTGTTCATTTCTCCGCGTATTCCGAGTTTTTTATTGTTTGAGGTACGGTCGGCCCCAATTAGCTCGAACTATCGAGGTTCTTACTGTATTCATAAAATTATGATAACAAAATATAAATATGTTTTATTCATTTCTATAATAATAGGCTATAATGTGACATCAAGAGACACCCCCCCTTGCGGAGAAAGCATTAAACTTCAACAACCTCTTTAATTGTTTTTAAAAACATTCACTTCTACTGTTTCACTCTTAGGGAGTTTGTTCATGAAACGAACCCCGGTCTCAGACGGAAGCTTGTCGAAAGCTTTTAATCTGTGCTGTTTGCCACAGAAGTTATTTTAAGACGCGTATTGTTTGTATGCACATCAGTGTTTCGAGTCGCAGAACTCTTATACTTGTAAAATTACTTCAAAAATGTACATACAGGGAAAGGTCAAAATACCAGCTTTTTAAATCCATCTCTACAAGAATCGCAATTGTTCAAAAGAGCCATAATTCTTACAGCTTGCTTTTGTAAACTGAAAACCCTTTGGGTCATTTGCTTTGTTGAATTACCCCGCAGAGCAATTCCATAGTTTAGGTGAGATGAGAATAGACCAAAGTACGGTAATTTTAAAATGTATTCTGAACAGAACTTTGCCAGTGACCTGAGTAGAAAAAACACTATAAAAAGAGCAATGATGAAAAAACAGGTCACAGGGGGGGGGGGGGGGGCAGATCAGCATTGTCTAACAAACAAATGTTTGGTTTCAGTATGTAAAAACAGCAAACTACTCTCCATGGGTGCAATGTTGATGGAGCATTTATTGTTAACAAGAAATACAAACCCTATTGCTGCCAAGAGACCTAAGCTTGGACCTGTGCAAGAGAGAAATAACAATCTGTGGATCCAACTAGCTGAGTGAGTCTTTTTAATTATGTATATACCAGTAAGCCCTCAAAGGTAGATTAATTACAGACACAACAGAAATACATCATTTAAAAACAACACTTTATCTAGGCCTACCTAACTATGCTGAGAGGGATTTTTAACTTGGTAAATGTGTACAATTATAAGGATTTAACTGTAGGCCTATTTGTTAAAATGTTGTATTTATATACATTATTATATGTAAAAATAAAGATAAACATACTATCTTTTAAGTGCTTTTATTTCATATTGGTATATCAAATAATTTAGAAGTTATTAATATTATAATGAAGAAATTAATAATCGAATATGTTTATGGCCTGTTATCACAAAATAGGACAATTATAGTCCCTTTATAAAAAAAATTATAATAAAAGTATTTTATGACAAAAATACATTTTTATATTTCTGAAACACTTTTTCCTTCTCACTAAACAAGTTGCATGATAAAAAGTTACTATTTTTAGTGACTAAAATATGTTTCCTTTCTGAGAAATACAAATCGGTCACTGTCTTTGACCAGCTATCTTAAGTGTTGAATAACAAATAAACAAACAAGGAGATCGATAATCGCGGCAAAAACGGCATAAAATAAACGTTTAGGATGTGTAATGATTAATTAATAACCAATATTCGAGCAGAGGACAAGATAACTATTTTTTTCTCTTATTCAACACGTGTCCATAAAACAGCTGAGCAAAGACCGCCTAACGTTAAACGCTGCCTTTACATTATCGATCGCGATAGAATTGGCGCGAACAGTAGTCTGTTGGACGTTTATTAGTTAACTTCAACTGCTGGCTTACTTGAAATAGTTTCAATTTGTTAAATTCTTCGAAAAATCACTTAAATTTAAGGTAACTAATAATAGTATCTTAATTGCATGACAAAACGGTCACGTAAATAGTTTAAGTATATATTAAAATATTGCAGTAACCAACATGCCTATATCAAAGTCCACTAAAGAATACCGTTGCGAGGCGGCCAATAGGATGGGCGCGCAGCGTTACCATATCTACTAGCCTCGAACACTCCTGGTATTTACTGCTCAAGGCTTGATCGCACAGTTTAAAGAATTATAAATGCGTTGAGTCAGCCGCAGTCAGTTAGAAGCGTGAGAAGAACGTGACAACGTCGCACTAAGGCGATTGAATCGTTCAAGGTATCGGTGTACACAAGCCCGTCCCTCAATGGTATTCTTTAGTGGGCTTTGATATAGTTAGTTGTGCATTTGTTGTCTTTATCCTAAGTTCAATAAGACAATCCTATGTTACCTATTAATGCTAATTCACCAAGTTTTACTTAAAAATTACGAAACGGTCACGTGCAAATCGGTAGCGTTACCGCCGAGGTATTACGTGACCGTTTTGTTTATGTGATTATACACTTTTAGTAATTATATCATTTGTTTATCTTTTATTTGGAATTATTAAAGATTTTGTTATTAAAGATTGTGCTGGTATACATTTTAATTCAAGAAGTTACTTTGCTTTGTTTTTAATATTATATTATTATAGCCAATCAGGACTTTGCTATGATTTTTCGTTTGCTTTGTTTATTTCGACATTAAAAGCTGCTTACTCCAACCATTGTTTGTTTTAATTATCAAAATGACTATTTTACTTGTCTTCAAGAATTTTGTAATCACAAATTTAAATCATTATCAAAACGGGCCCGATCGCTACTGCGCGGTTACGATTGCCACAACGCGGTCACGATAACTACCATTCGGTCACGATCGCTACCATCCGATCACGGCCACACAAATCGGTCATACGTACGAAATCGACAGTATAAATGTTTGATTCAAAATCTGATTGTATAATTTCTGTACAGAATTATTAACTGAATGTTATTGGGTATATAGATATTATTCATTATATTTTTAAGCAAATCTCAAAGTAATATTTTGCTGATTTAGCAAGCGTGGCCGATTTGTGTCCATTGATGCTTTGGTACACTAAAAGTCCCTAAAAAAATAGAAATTCATAAAATTCAGCTCAGTTGCATATGAGGTAAGGTTCCTGAACATGTTATTTACCTAATATGCTATCTATATTTATATAAAACAAATACTTAATTTTAATTTTTTTTTTTTTTGAAATTGTCTTATTTTGTGACTTTGACCCTTATAGGTTATGCAAAGATTCTTCCCAAGTTAAACGAATATCCATATTTTTACAATTGTATGTACAGACGTATTCTCATTTTTATAGGAGTTGATTATATCTCAACTTGGTACACAGCAGGTAAAGTAGTTATCAATTACAAGTGGTTTATTATTTGAAAATGAGAGTGAGAAATATTTTTAGATCCAGGCAACTTAACCTGTGCTAAAACCATCATCTAAATCCTACTACAATGCCTCAATACAAAAATAGTAATTAGGGAAACTGTTAATGAGTAAACCAAGCATGTAAAGAAAAAAGCTGTCTTGTGTTAAACAAACATGTGTAAATGTTTCAGAATGTATAGATGTATGGGCGAAGCTGACATCGTGAAAGGTATTTTTGAAGAGAAAATGGTGTCCGACTGCAGCGATCTGGTCCAGGAAGCTCTACAGTGGGAGAGTATTGGAAGCTGGAGGAAAGCACAGGAGAAATACGAAGCAGCCTTTAGTAACGCTAGAGGCTCCGTAATGAAAGACTTTTTGTATGAAGCGTGTTTTAAGGTAAAAATAAAGAACCATTGTACAACGCACGCTTTCATTCCCAGAGTGGCTAGTGACAGGGAAAACCTGGAAAAGTCAGGGAATTTAACTTTTTTGGCAAAGTCAGGGAATTTCACTTTTCACGAAATGTTGGTTCTATTTTATTATTAAATGTTTTCGAATTTGGGTATATTCGTATCATTTCATAAATGTTCAATTCAAATCTGTAACCAGTAGTTGGATTAAAAAAACCGATTAGTTATTTCTTTTGTAATCTATATATATAAACTCCAATGTATGTCTGTCTGTCTTCTGTTTGTCCTTGATGTGTTACCAAACCGTCCATCTGATTGCTTTGAAATTTTGCATAGTAACACAGGTTAACCCTGGGAAGGTTTTAGGCCATTTACTGAAGTCCTAGGACATTAGGGCTGTGTCCCACTGGACTTCAAAGTTTCAATGTTAATCTTATGGAAAAAATATTTCTTTTGGTTTTATCAGGGGCACAAAAACAGCTGTTTGTATAAAAAGCAACACGTCATGTTTGTTTACATTCATTACCATAGCAACATTACTTAGCAAATTTGAAGAGTATTAGCTCTTTGAGGTTACATTGACAAACTAAAAACAAACACAAACAAAAATCAACGAAAAATGCTTACTATATTTTAATTCAATACAAACATTGGTTTGTTACATACCTATTATATATAAAAATGCTGATTTGGATCAAAAACTGAACATAATTTTAGGTTAGGCCTACAATGAACCAAAACACCAATTGGGGTAATTATTAAAATCAGGTAGTTTACAATTCTTCACAACTACCAGTTTTTTATTAATATACATTTAACTTTGATTTGGTTATCAGTGCAAAGCCGGATCGGGCAGCTAGTAATATAATAAAATAAAATTTGAGTAATAATGCATTGTTTAATTTAATATTTACAGTCAAAAATGTGTAAATTGTAACTGGTGGTGATGGGTAGGCCTACAGTAACATAAATATAATGTTAAATATTGAACTGTTTTAACATTATCGTGTTTAATTTATTTATTTATTTATTTTCTTGCCAATATAATTTGACCGATTTACTAAAGTAAAATTAGCATGGTTTTATAAGTGCTTTTCTATGATTAGTCAGAGAAAAAGTAATTTAGTCAGGGAATTTCAAAAGATCATATCACTAGCCAGTAGCCACCCTGATTCGCTTCCTCACCCCACTCGAGCCTTTTTCCGTAATTGTCACCAGTGCCATCCCTAAAGTTCTTTCGTCTCCTTCCATTAAAGTTTTTGTTTGTTAGAATAATTTCTACATATGATTAGTAAAAGTTTACTTTTTCACCATGTACATAAAAATAAACACTTTACTATTCAACCCTAACTTGCCTAACTACAAAATATATATTCACTGTTTGAAGTTATCATTTATGGATATTCGGACATTTGCCATCATTTGTGTGTTAAAATCGACATACATACAACTTTTCGGGAAGGTAAATCAACTCATGTTATCAAGTGAGTAAAAACTAAGGGAACATAAACCCAGAGATCTAGGCCTATGTAAAGGAAACAAGTAAAGCTAAAATATACGAGGCTTGTCCAGAAAGTAAGTACCGTTATGGGAAAAAACATGCAGACAATTATTTTTCAACAAATTTTATTTCTACAAGAAAGGGGGATATCTTAAACTATTTTTCTACATAGTTTCCAAAATAGTTTAGACATTTGTCGTAGCGAGGAATCAACTTTTCTATTCATAGAAAGATAAGATGCCGCCATTGTTGAGAGACATTGCCTAGCATCGTCTTCAGCTTCGTCATCGCTCAAAGCGGCGCCCTTCGAAATCCTACTTCAAGTGGAAATCAGAAGGTGCCAGATCAGGGCTGTACGGCGGATGGTCAGATTGCTCCCAACCAAATTCTTGAATAAGGTTTTGCGTGGCACCAGCAGAATTGGGACGTGCGTTGTCATGGATCAACACAATGCCTTCACTAAGCATTCCACGTCTTTTGTTCTGAATCGCACGCCAAAGTTTTCTCAGTGTTTCACAATATCGTTCTGCATTGATTGTTTCCCCTCTGGGTAGAAAATCAACAAGCAGAGTGCCCTTTCTGTCCCAGAACACAGTGCACATGATTTTCTTGTCGACAAAGTTGTTTTGAACTTTTGTTTTTTGGAGGATCGTGTGTGTCTCCACTCCATTGACTGTTGTTGTTTGGACTCTGGAGTGACATGACAAACCCAAGTTTCATCGCCTGTAACAATCTTGTTTAAGAATTCGTCTCCTTCATCACTGTAAAGGGTGAGAAAAGTCAATGCACTGCCAATTCGCTTCTTTTTGTGTTCATCCGTTAAGCATTTTCGGAACCCAACGGGAACACAACTTGCGATAATTCAAGCGATTAACCACAATCTCATGCAAAAGAGATTTTTAAATTTGTGGGAATTCATCAGAAAGCATTCTTATGGTGAAACGTCTGTTTCCACAAATTTTCTCATTCATTTTTTCAACCAATTCATCGCTCACAAACGATGGCCACCCGCTGCGAGCCTCGTCATGAACATTGGTTCGCCTATCATTGAATTGCCGAGCCCATTTTCTTACCATTCCATCGCTGATAACTTTTTCTCCATAAACTTCTGTAAGTTGGCGATGAATTTCAGCAGGCTTCATTTTCCTTGCGCTCAAAAATCGTATTACAGAACGCACTTCACAGTCCGCGGGAACAGAAATTGTTTTAAACATTTTGAGTGCACACTAAGTAATGTAAACACAACAAAATTTTGCCGTAATTGCGTCAGCTGTTCAACAATGAACCAAGGAGACTAGAGCGCTAGCGCGGAACATCGTCGCTAGCGCTGTCCTGGCGGTAGAACGAAACGGTACTTACTTTCTGGACAAGCCTCGTACCACTAACCTTAACCATCTACATAGTACATCTCAGAGCTGAAACTGAGAAGTCAAAAAACCACAATATGACAAACATTTGACGGCAAAAACATCAGAATGGAGTCAAAACAACAACTGGCCGTGTGGCTATTGGGGAAGTGAATTAAGTTTATTTTCCTAGCCTGTGACCAAGTTAAAACCTCACGTGGAGATTCGACAGGTAAAAGGTCAGCTTGTTTTTATTAGTACTAGGGATATTATAACCAAATTTGTTCTTTTTTTTCATAATGGGAGCCGTAATGGCCTTACTTCTGTGGTTATTTGGCTGATAGGATTGTCCGCCAGCTTTATGTACGAGGCTTCAATTCTTTTTCGTTTGAATAAGTTACTTTCCCGGTGTTTGATTTTTGCCTATTCAAATTTGTGATTTTCGGACCGTACATGTTCTGTATTTTTTATTTATCGACTAGGCCTAATCGCACTTTATTTTTATGTTCTTTTATTTGAATGTTAAAAGTATTTTTGTCTCGCCAATACATTGCCCATCACACTCGCATTTAATACCGCAATTTAGTGTCCTCTGTGCCATTTTCAGTGGACTCGATGTTGCCTAACAGTGTTTTGCGTTTTAAAAGCTGTACGCATTGTACATTTTCTGCCTACGCGCTTAACCTTTTCTGGTAATCCCAGCACACATGCAAATATGTGTACCAATAAAGGTAACTTTTATGAAACTGATTTTATTTGGTTGATAATTTCATCTTTTATGTGGAGTTTCATGACGGAATCTATACATATAGTAATGATGGAATAATTCTACCTCTTAGCTGAACCGCTGACGTGAGTTGAGCGAATTTCCAGAATAAGTTTATATGTTTTAGGGTTTCAACCAACTATCTGGGAAACGAAGGCGCTGAATGGCTGCCTTTGTGTACGAAACATATTAGTAGAATTTGTTTGCACCTAAGACTCCAGCTTCGAATAACGCGCTCCTTCGTTCCACTCGCAGCAGAAAAACTCTCTTTCCGTGATTGCACCTCGGGTTATGAACTGCTTCGCAGCGTACAAACTTGGCCGTCGGCCTCGGATCAGAAGATGGTTAAATTCCCCCTCGTGGATTTGATCCGGGTACTTTTATAGTATTTACGTTTTGATCTATTTTTAGGGAACCAAGCAAGTTATAAAGACGTGTAAAAAAAACAAAATTTTCAGAATAATCCTATGCTTATTTTTTTAGATAACACTCCAAAAAGGTTTATTCTGTTATGAAAAATCTAAAAATATAGTTACTTCTGGTCAATAAACGTGCTTCTGGTTGTTGGATTTTTTTGAGTAACGAACTCGTCCGAGTGCATAAACAACCAATGTGTTGGAGCGGCCAATCGACCGATCCAATTGGGGTGAATTAATTACATTAATTAAAATAAATTCAAAGTCAAAATAATAAAAGATTAAAGCCAAAGGGTGTCAAAAAAGCCCAAAATTAAGATAAAAAAGTAGTTTCCAATGTGAAAATAGTATTTATTAATAATTTTGAAGAATTAACTAAAATTGTGTTAGTTAAATACGTGCAGACTATGACGTATGCTTTAGCGACAAAATCGAGCCAAAACCTTGCAGGATCTGACAGGCATCGACTTGTCCGGTCTTGTCTAAATTTGGTTAGAAATGAATTAACATTGAAAGATAGGGGTTTGTAATTTTATTAAAAAAAGTTGTTATTGTTAGATTTATGTTGAAAGGAGAGTTAAATAAGCAAGGAGTAATAAAAATAATTTTGTTATGATAATTTGTTAAAAAGTTATAGACAAAAATGTAAGCGTAAACAAATCGATTTTGCAGAATTTGAATAAAATCCAAAAACAAAGTAGAGTCATTTGTAGAGTTAAAAAGGGTTAAGCAAATAAGGTGATAAAAAATATAAAGTTATAAAGTTTAATAGCTAAAAAATAAAGTGTAAAGTCATTCTTGGGCATAAAAAGGCCAATAACTCATAAATTTCAAATGTAATTAAATCATAAAAAATAGCATTCAATAGAGTCAATAATAGGGCATAATCAAGCCAAAGTTCAAAATAAATAAATAAGTAGTTTTGTAAAAATAAAATAAATTAATAAAAAATGTTATTAATTCAAAATAAATAAAAGGGAAATATTGATAAAATAGGGTGTATGTATGTGTAATAAATTTTAATGCCATGTGAGATATGAAAAGAGCTTTAAAGGGGGGGAATGAGACGCCGAAAACCAAACGAAGGCAATTAGAGTAACATCAAGCTGAATAACTAGACAACCAAACAAGCTATCAAAAAACCAACACCAGATTAGCGCGTTTCAAGACCAACCAAAGAAGATACAAGCAAGAAAAAATGGAAAATTTCAAATTTACAGGAAATAAATTTAAAAATTTAAGCAAAACTAACGAAGTCTATAACTCAAGAAGGAAGAGGAGTAGAAACGCCATTCGAATTCCAGAGAAACCAGAAAACGTCAACCAATCCATAGAAGTCAACAAAATCAAAATCCGACCACGCAAAAAGAAGTTATAGAGTTTGGATGAAATCAAAGCCAAAATTGCAAATAGACAGGCACGGACAGGAACGCACGGCCCAAGCTCCGAGGGGGAAGTGACGTCATCGGAGCTACTACGCAAAGCAAAACAGACCGCACATTGTAATTCAAAAAATGAAGATAATAATTAAATTAGGCCTAATCGATGGGAAATAAAGGCACTAAAATTCATCAAATAAATCAGGAAATATATTAAGACCAAAAAATATATTTCTAAAGCAAGAAACCAGAATTTCTTGTCACATAGAAAAAGATGCTCGTTTGACAAGTAAAAAGTCGAGGATAGAAGCTTGCATCCCCTCTAACATCAGTTTAGCACGAAGCGCCAACGGGTAAACATCTGACCGAGCTCCGAGGGTACTTAGAGAAAGTCGAAGGGTTGATCAGTTACGGTGTGCGTTACGTTCTAGCTCCGGCCTAAAGCTAAGTCGGGTCGTGATAATTTCGGGAGAAGAATATCCATATAAACGGCCTATCTTGCCAAAAGATACTACAATCAACTAGGAGAGGACAACTTTAATTAAGTCCAGGAGAAGACAACTGTAAGCCGAAGAAACCATTCTGGGGACCAAGGAGAACAACTTTAAATCGCTGGAAATCGACAGAAGGAATTACGCGTCGAACTTCTTGTGTTCTGTAAGTGGCAAACGATCATTGTTACTTATAATTTTAAATAAATCCCTTTTTTGCAAAGTAATATATAAATTAAATTAAATAAATAAATTCAAGTAAATTCTGGGGAAATTGAATAAAGTAAACTCGTTTAGTAAATTTCATTACTCACAATGGCAAATCGTCGTATGTAAATAATATAATCATTAATATACAAATTTTAATTAATAAATTAATTAATCACTTTGCCACTTTTCAATATATGTAATTATAAGTTAAAGATTAATCAATTTCATTGTGTTTTTGAAAATAATAATTTGTTGTTTCAAAGTTAATGGATTTATGTTGATCAATAAATCAATTTTGTGTTTTCAATAGAAAATTTTGAATATATAATTTACAAATCCAATCAAAATCATCCTAAAACCATTCAGTGCTCTAGTGTAATTAAGTCAGCAGGTGAGTTATTCACGGATCATTACAAATTTAACTCCAAAGGGAACGATCCCGAAAAAGAGTCTAGAATTGAGCTAGTGTACTACACAAAAGACGAAAAAGGTCTAATTAATTTAAATTTAAAAAACTTAAGAATAGGAAACAAAAGGTTTTCCTTTTCTTGCCCTCGCCAAACCTCTCAAATTGTTCTAACGGGGTAGTACAAGAGAACAGTATCAAATAAGGCCAGAAAACACTTGGGTGTTATTTGATGAGGGAAAGTGTTAAAGTTAACAACAGAAGGTTGTGTTTATTGAATAAATTTAAAGGGTAGGGAGGTTTGCGCGTGGCAGTGTGTACCAAATTTGGACCAAATCGGACTTAAAATGTGGCCATTAGAGTGCGAACACATACCTATATATAATTTTAAATGACATCCCAAAAAGTGTTCTGGAGACCATGATCGGTGCTCATTTACTACTCCCCACCTTAGGTCTCGCCATAAGGGTAACTACAATAGCTCATCTTTCCAATGAAAATTCACCAATAACAATTATTATTCTTGGTTGCTTTAGTTAGCAGTCAGAGGCCATCCTTCTCCAAATACGCAAAATTTTCTCCTGCCCTATATGCTTCTTTCCATAGGCGCAACCAGGACGACCGTATGGGGGGGGGGGGGTTATAACAACAGGGAGGTATGGAAAATTTTTTTAAATTAATATGTAAAATAACACGTTTTAGGCTTCCCAAAAGTACTTTAAAATTATATAGGTATGCATACTTTTCCACTTCTAATTGTGATTCAGGCATATTTTAGAATAGCAACCATGCCCCCCCCCCCCCCCCATCTTTCTGTGCGCTGTCTCTAACCCTATGGGGGCCAGGAACACATACGGCATTTTTTTGTCGGCTGTGGATTAGGTACTGTCACCGCTCATAAAATTTAAAGTGTGCACACAGGGCGGTAAAATTATGTGGGATTCATTAAACTGAAGTGTCTAGTTCATCAATCACAAAGTGTGTTATGTAATATATTATTTCTTTTAATGTTTTATTGATATGAACAGAGAGCAACTCCTCTCCCTTTATTGTTATTCTGTCGCCGATTGAAAAGGAAGCAAAAAAATATACATATTTGGGTTCGTCCAATCAATAAATAAAAGAAGAGAAGATTTTGGAGCATTCTACACTGTGTGTGTTCCCTGATTTGAGGAACTAGAAGAAACATATTCATTTATTTAAGAATGTCGGTTTCGTCATTTACCAACTACACACGCGACTAAAAGATAGTATTCTACGAAAAAAACATTAAAATAAGGAAAGTTGGTGTGCATTTGGTCACGTTCGCTACTGTTTCGGTGGAGACGTTGGAAAATCTGTCGATTGTAGTGGCAGCGAGCGGCTGCAAAGCTACCGTCAGCAGTAAAAAAACCAATAGTTTATTTTTCCGACCAATGTGTATCCTCTAATACCCTCCTTCGCGCCACTGTTGATATGATGGTGAACACCCGTGGCGGACAAAAACTACGTGTGTGTTCCAGGCCATACACTATACTGAAGCGTATATATGAAATAAAGTGCCAGTGCCCAATTCGACCAAAGATAATTTCAGCAATATATTATTAATAATTTATTATAGCTTGAAATTTGCGTAGTAAAGGTGATGAAAACAAGTTACTCTTAAGAGCGTATTTTAATGTAAACAAAGTGTGAAATATTTTGTTCAATGGGGGGAGTTATAACCCCCCCCCCCCCCCCCCCCCGGTTACACCTATGCTCCTCTCCCCCTCCTTCATTAATCTCAAATGGTGTAAAGTGACATTAATTGCCCAAATATAACAATTTAATATAGTCCTTTACTTAATTTGTATGAAGGACTGACTATTTTTAAGGCTAGTGTTATATATGATTTTTTTCTATTTTATAGTGTTGCGAGTTCATGTCTGACTGGAAATCCTTAAACACTGGCATCAGAGATCAAGTGGAGGGTGATTTGAACGAGATTTGGTGCGATTCTTGGTGAGTCTATCAAGTTTAAATACTGTGTATCATATTACAATTGGTAATCTAGAGTAACCGAATAATATGCTTACTGTCACCCAACACCAGCAATCGTTTCATGACACGTGTTTCGGACATTTATCGTCCGTCTTTGGGTGCTATATAATAATCGCGTACTAATAACATAACATGTGGCCAATCAGTTAATATGGCGTTATTTTTTTAGGAAATTCAATACAGTTGAACTTGGTTATAGCGTCAGCGAAGGGATCGAACAAATGTTGACGTTAAGTCCAAGTGACGTTATAAAGATGTACCAACAGGAAATCGTATTTTTGTTACCTTAAGTGAAAGGGCAAACAACTTTACAGTATTACTATTATTCATGACGTTTATTAAAAAGACGTTTGACTATAATTTTCAAACTGCATCAAAACCATTAACTTAACTGTATTAAAAAACACACAACAACTTTAAAAAGTGTCAACACTACTGTGGGGGGGGGGGACAACTGTCTGATCACAACTATGTAAATGTCTCGCCAGGCTATACAATTGAGTCTCGCCACACTTTTTTATTGTCCGTACACTTTCCCAGCAACTGTCATGGCATACCGTGTGAATGGTTTCTTAGGAGGGGTGGGAGAGTTAGCAGTGTTGCTTGTAGTAGAACTCCGCCCCCCTCTAA
The DNA here is from genome assembly GCA_018207615.1 of Philaenus spumarius. NCBI lineage: Eukaryota > Metazoa > Arthropoda > Insecta > Hemiptera > Aphrophoridae > Philaenus > Philaenus spumarius. The sequence continues at coordinate 38,742 of JAGFPH010002326.1, read as the reverse complement.
CGACTTTGAAGGGACTTGCCGGAGGTTTGAAAAAAATATGTGGATTGTTTATTTTGCGGTTTGATTCTGAGGAGGGAGAAAATAGCCGGCACGAAATCAAAGGAAAGGAGGGGGAATTCTAATATTTGTCGAGTTCTGAGAAAACTGAATTCAAAGTTTGACATTGATATTTTGTAGATTTATGATGTTACAACCGAGTGGTTAAAATATTTATTGACGCTAAAACAGGGGTTTATAATAATGTAAAAGGTAACGATTTGACCGGACCTACAAAAAATGATGCTATGTCCGAGTTGACGCATTAGCCTAGGCCGTTAAAACCAAGTTCAACTGTATACAGGGTGTTTGAAAAGTCTGGGAACAGCCTAATATCTCAAAATGTAAAAGTCTTATGAGATAGAAATAAAAGCAGTCATTCACAACCGTAAAAGAACCACTTTTTGGTGAGTTTGAAATTTTTGTCCGCCATCTTGGATCCGCTACTTGGAATGAACTCCATTTTTTTAAATGGGAAGATGGTCATGTGATACATCATTTCGATGTAGAATTTCAAGACAAAACATACAGTGAAATTTGCACATCCATATCTTTGACCGATTAAAAAAGGCGGCCAAAAACAACGAAATCGTGTTTTCCGATAATGCCCCCATTTTGCTGTACTATATTTTTTTAATATTAATTCTTCTTCTTT